>JARACY010002284.1:0-44575 GCA_029255725.1 Scrobipalpa atriplicella | reverse complement strand
TGGTAGAGCTGTTTTAGAAGTTGTTGATGATAATAATTTAATCATTTTGAATGATGGCCAGCCCACAACTGTGGGTTCTTTAACTTGGCGTCCAAATGCGTTAGACTTAACCATTGTGTCTCCGTTGTTGGCAATCAGTAGTAGTTGGTCTATTCATGATGATCCTCTTGGAAGTTACCATCTTCCTGTAACAACCAAAATAGTTTTAAATAATAACACCCATAGTAGCAATAACTGTATCAACGGCTCACGTTTGCCCATCCACCCCAATTTTAGGAATGTGGATTGGAAAGCGTATGCTGAAAAAGTAGATTATTTGTTATCAGATTTTCATTTAGATTCTTTTTCTGTTTTAGAGGCGTATAATTTGTTCATTAAAATATTATTTTGTGCTATATCACAATCAAATCAAAACTCAGGTAGAAGTTCTGACGCACCTTCTTTGATCCCTCCAATGAATCATTCAGGTGTTGTTCATACTCGTAAACGTAAACTTAATCTTCCTTGGTGGAATGAAAAGTGTTCATTAGCAGTTCGTAATTCTAAAGAAGCGTACTTACATTTCAAATATAATCCTACTTCGGAAAATTATTTAGAGTTTAAAAGGTTACAGGCTTTAAAAAAACTCATTCTTAAAAATGAGAGAAGAAATTCATGGGTAGCGTTATGCTCTTCTTTTAATAGATGTACACCCTTATCTGTAATTTGGCGCTTTATGCGTAAGTTTAATAAAATATTTGTTCCTGAAAACTTTGGTGATGATGATAGTTGGATTTTAGATTTTCTTAAAAAATATACTCCAGATTCAGTGTCAAATAAATTTGAGTATACCGATCCTAATTATAGTAATAGTCAAAGTTTCAATTTCGAAAATAGTTTTATTATAGAGCCCTTTTCCATACAAGAATTAAAAGCTGCAATTTTTTCACGTAGAGACACTTCTTTTGGCTTGGACTGCATTCCATACATGTTGTTCAAAAAGTTGTCCGATAGTAGTTTGATGGTGTTATTGCGGATCTTTAACGCCCTATGGTTGGATGTTGTAATACCTGGGGAATGGAAAACTGATTGTATCATACCTATACTAAAACCTGATAAACCAAAACTTGATCCTAACTCTTATCGTCCCATAACTTTGACTTCATGCGTAGGTAAAGTTTTCGAGCAAATTCTTAAGCAGCGTCTTGAATATTTTATAGAGCATAATAGATTGTTGCCGATTAATCAGTTTGGGTTCCGTAGGGGCCGTTCGGCTCGTGAAAGTATTAGTTTATTGCAATTAGATATTCTTAAAAGCATTGGCAGTAACAACAAACACATTTCTGTGTTTTTTGATATTGCTGGTGCTTTCAACAATGTAAATATAGATATTTTATGTAAAGAATTATTAAGTATTTGTATTCCTATGAAATTAGTTCAGTGGATTCGTATTTTCTTACTTGATAGGCAAGTGTATGTCAGGCACAGGGATAGATTGTTTGGTCCTCGTTTTTCTTCTGTTGGAGTATGTCAAGGTGGAATTTTATCTCCTTTAATTTTTATATTGTATATACGTCGTTTGAATTTAATATTGGGACCCAATGTTAAAAACTTGCAGTTTGCTGATGACCTCGTTGTTTATTTATCGGGACATAATATTTTCAATATAGCTCATAACATTAACATTGCCTTGAATGAATTACTTAACTATTTTTCGTATTTAAATCTTGAAGTTAATCCTCTAAAATCTAAAGTTGTTATCTTTGGAAATAATAATAATATTAACATACCTCTTATATATTACAATAGTGTTGCTTTGCCGGTTTCTTCAGAGACGAAATTTTTAGGAGTCAATTTTTGTCATAATTTGTCCTGGAAACAATATACAGATAGGTTAGTAATTAAAGCTAATAAAGCATGTAATATTTTGAAATCACTGTGTGGTACAAGTTGGGGGGCCGACCCAAAAATTTTACTTATGTTATATAAGTCACTAGTAAGAAGCCATTTTGAATATGGTTTCCTTTGTTTTGCGTCTGATTCTAAAATTATTAACAATTTTGAAAAAATTCAAAACAAGTGTATGCGCATAATTACCGGTGCCTTCAGGACCACTCCAATTGTTTCTTTACAAGTGGAGTGTAACCTGCCTCCGGTCGCTATGCGCCTCACTTATCTTAAAGAAAGATTCATTTTAAAACTTTATTCTGAAAAAAATAATCATCTCATTACTCAACTTACTCATCCAAGTATCGCATTAGTCAGAACACCTTTCTACCTTTTGCAGGGATTTTCTCAGTTTATTGCTTTTCTACAGAGTTTATCCATATATCAAAGTAATAATTTTCTCCCATGCTATGATGGGCCCTTCAATAGTAAATTTAGTCCCATGAATATTGTAATTGATAATAGTCTTACCTGTAAAGAGCAGGTTTATGAAAGATTGTCCTTGTGGAGTGGGTGCAGATTTATATACACAGATGGATCAAAGATTGAATCAAATGTATCTTTTGCAATTTATGATCCTATACAAAAAATGGGTATTGGTTATAAAATAGATAAATATTCTAGCATTTTTACGGCAGAAGCAGTTGCTATTCTTGGTGCATTAAAACACATATTAACTCGTAATTGTGGTTATCGTAGATGGGTTATAGTCAGTGATAGTATGAGTGTATTGAAAGCCTTAAAAAATAATAAAATTAATGCAAACACTAATTACCTCATATACTCTATTAAGAATCTTTGGTTTGAACTTTATTCTAATCATCAGATAGTTGTAGACTTCATGTGGACGGCTTCTCATATTGGTGTCTCTGGCAATGAAAAGGTAGATTTCTTGGCTCGTTCTATTTCAAGTTCTCCGCAAACTTTAGACAATAGTTTCAATTTGTTATTGCCTTATTCCGATATTATCACTGTACTGAAAGAGAGAATGTATGTTAAATGGAAAGAGCACTGGGATCACACTGTTCAAATAGAAAATAAGGGGTCATGGTATGCTGCTTTAGATGTAAACTTAAAATCAATTTCTTGGTTCCGTAAAGGAAATACTTACTCTAATAAAAAGTTCTACACCATTATCTGTCGTTTGAGGTTAGGTCATTGTCGCCTTAATCATCACTTAGCTAAAGTACGAATTGTTCGTAATCCTCAGTGTGATCGATGTCAATCTCAGGAGGATCAAACAATTGAGCACCTGTTCTTTGTCTGCTCGTCTTTTGGCATACAGCGCCTTCTGCTGATGGATGAGCTAATCCGTATTTACGGAGAACCTAGTTCGGTCCCGCATTCTGTACAGATTCTGCTTCAGAATCCTTTAACTTACACAGCCCTTTATAATTATATTATTTCAACCGTGAAAGAAATTTAATTTAACATCTGTATATAGTTTTGTTTTGACAGTTTTTCAGACACGTTTCTTTTCAGCAAATGTAAATATTTTGTAAATAATAGTCTTATTGTTACTGGTTATTGAGAAATTATTGTAGAAATAAATCTAAAGAGAAAGAAGACATAACTACTGGATTTGACAAAATGAATTTATACTAAAGACGAATTATTTTATAAATAACATGGATGGAACGAATATAACATACTAAAGACATTTTTACTGGATTTGATAACTGAAATGGAAAATACTGAAGACATTAAAATAAAATTACACTGAAAAGGAAAATATTCAAACTGAAGACTTTTTAAACTGGATTTGATCATAAGAAATATACACTAAAGACGTTATTTTTGAAACGAACAACGGAAGAACAAATACTGATGACTAGGCTGCATGGGCTCAAGCTCTTCGCCTTCCCTTTTATTATGGGAAAACATTAAAAAAAAAAAAAAAAATTATTGTCAAAAAAAAACAAAAACGTCATCGGCTCGGAGAAGTGCCCCACAAAAATTCGCATTTCTTCTATAATTCAAATAAATTAATGCAATAATACGGTGAAATATCTTAGAAATGAGGATTACCAACGTACGAAGGGGAAGGATTGCCAGAATGTCTGCTATTTGTGGTGTTTTGTTAGTATTTATCTACGCTCTTCACAAGTGGTCAAATGAGAATGTGCCAAGTCTATCCGAAAAACTGCCGGAACCCTTAGCTGGGGAATACACATCCCATCAAAATGTCTATCCAGTGATGAAAACAGGTAAGTCTCTAAGTACTTTCATTCATCCAATCGGTATTTTCAGGAAAATTTTAAAGTGGTTCCCGTGGTAAGAATAGGTACAGTTATTCGGCCTAGTCTAGCTATTAGCCGGCTCTTTCGCGTCCCCCGACTAGTTTTAGTTACGTAAATTTATGAAGTGTGAAATACGTGCAGTGTAATCAAAAACTGTGATAACAGCTTGAAGTTTTATTGTTTCAATGACAAGTTTAATAGTTCTTTATGTGTACATTTTTGTGCAACTTAGTCAACTTAACAAATTCATATTTACGATAATTGAAAAATATTTAGTAAATAATTGAATTTTCTCTGAAGGCTTATCAATAGAAAACTTATGAAAAGTAACTATTCTTGTGTCAACAAAGACTCTTTGGCTGCAAAATTTTAAAGCCTGTTCATAATTGCAAATGTATCAAATGTCTTCAATATCATCTCGTTAATCAATAAAAACTTCTAATGCTCTTATTTGTTAATAGAACTCGGCAATTTCGAACCAAAGCACATACCCAAAGTGTCGGGTCCGGGAGAGGAGGGGAAGCCTTACCACATGCCACAAGAAAGGGACAATGAAATAGCCGAGTCAGAGAGTGAATATGGCATGAATATTGCAGCTTCTAATGACATTTCTATGAACAGGTATGATTTACAAATATGTTGTTTGTTACATCCCTAATATTTGAGCTGTAATAGATCTGCACAGGTTGCAGTGGCTGTTGGGCTGATTAGTCATAATCATAACCTTCATATCCAAATCTTAATCTACATCCCTAATGATATTTTACTTCATAAATTTTTTACTATTACAGTTTTTAATTTTTATACTAATGTAACAATGAATTTTGATGATGCTAAAATCTTCTTTTGTACTAAACCAGTACAAGAATTTAAAAAAATATCATAGCTATGATAATCTCTAAATTTTTTATAAAAACTGTACAATGAAGATAATATAACTGAAAGAAACTAATATAGTGTTACTCTTATTAGTCCTTTAGTATAGTTCTGTTAAGAACTGTTACAATTTGTTGCTATTCTGTTACTACATATGTGTTACTAGTCTGTTTCTATTTGTTATTAGTCTGTTACTATTTGTTTCTAGTCTGTTAATATTTGTAGCTGTTCTGTTACTATTTTGTTACTTGTTACTAGTCTATTACATCTATAGATAGATTTACTTGGGGTTTTTGCCATAACAAAAATATTTTTTTATGCCTTTCACATTCACCCTTTTTGAACTAGTTTTTAATAAATATCTCTTTGAGGTTGCATTTAATATGACCGTATTTATCCTATATATGTATATATATATATTATAATATATATGTATATTATACATTTTATAATATGTATGTATGTATGTTTATATGTATGTAAGATATTTATCATATCATGTATGTGTGTTTATTTTATGTCATTTATTGTGTATTATATTTTGAATGTAGTATATATACCTATTTACCTACTATATATTAGTAATTAAGTGTTAGGTTTTTAGTGTATAGTATCCTCTGTTTTGTTATTTGTTGCCGCAGCTACTTGCTCTATTTTAAGTGTTTCTTTCTGGCATGCAAGGTTGCCTGGAAGAGATCGCTTAAAGCGATAAGGCCGCCTTTGCGCACATTTAGTTATTAAGTTTCTTTTGCTGTACTTATGTTTGATGCGCAATAAAGAGTTTATCTATCTATCAATCTATCTCTTTCCAGAACAATTTCAGACACTCGCATGGAGGAGTGCAAGTTCTGGCACTACCCTGTTCAGCTGCCATCCACGTCAGTGATCATCGTGTTCCACAATGAGGGCTTCTCAGTGCTCATGAGGACCGTCCACAGCGTCATCAACCGGTCCCCGCCTGAGATACTTAAAGAGATTGTGTTGGTAAGTTGTGACTTCTCTCTCTTTTTCTCTTTACAAATGGTTGATCTTAATTAAACCATTAAAGCATACAGGTTCAGATTCGTCCACCCATTATCGGTATATTTTTTTTGTTTAGTTGCTTTTATTTACTCCATAGTAAAATGACTGATAAATTTTTTTGGTAATATTTGGACTCATATGCCCACACCTTTTTTATAGAAAAATACAAGTGCATTCTGTTCTGAGTGCATAACTAAAATAAACAGGCAGATGCTCTGTGTAATATCTTTTCTGTATGTATTTCATCTCATCTTGTTCTCAACAGACAGAAGTTAATTTTGTTTGCGGTCTGTGTTAGCCTTCAAGAAACCCTAAACTACTGCCTTTTGCCCAATGAATAAGTTTAATGTTCCGCATTACTTTTTTGTTTGGCGAATCCAAAGTCTTCCGAAAGTAAGGGCGTCTGATATGTCCTATAAGCTGGTTTCAAAGCAAAAAACCAGGGTATGCCGACTTGTGTAGGTCAAGTTTTACTAAATAAGACCAATAAAACTGTATTTATAAGCAATAAATTATAAGGAAGAAGAGATAAATGCGACGGCTGGCAAGATCTGGAGAAGGCAGGCTAAAGACAGAATCGCATGGAAAAATATGGAGTAGACCTTTGTCGTAAGACAAGTGGACAAATAAATGTTCGCATTAAAGGCTATTAATAAAAAAAAAATAAGCAATAGTAGATATGCTGACTGATTTTATTAGTTTCTGGTAATTAAGATTATTTGATAAAGTGCAACCAATCAAACCAACCGTATCAATCGGTAAACATACCTACATAAACACATATAAAACTACATTATGAGCGCACATTCCAAACAGAAATGATGGTGGTAGATGAAGGAAAAAGGATAATAGGTACTGGGTGTAAGGGACAGCGTACCGCAAACTGATAGGAAGGGGTTACACAGCCAACAAAACAGAAAAAACTGGAAACTTAATTCTCGGCTCGAGACTACAGTAGAAATACTGATCTGAATAAATCTATCATCATCATCTGTCATCTTTTATTTAATTTAAAGGTAAATTTGATTTTATATGCAGCCAAAATTATAACCTTGAAAATTAAATATCCATTAAAATCTTTATTCTGCTCAATTCGTTATCAGTCAAGAAACATCTGAACAAATTATTTACCCATGTAATACGTAATTAAATTACATACCTACTAACTAATAATAATAACAGAAATTATGGAAATATGGTATTGTTTACTTTTTAAATTGAAAACAATACTAAGTCTGTTTTTGCTTCGTTACGCACGGTACGTTACGTACGCGCACGAATTATGCAGTCCCAGAACATATTTTTTAAATACATAACAATGGTCACACAGCTTCGCCTGTATAGTATGTATGTATTTTATTTATTTATTTATTTAACCATTTATTGTACACAGAAAGATACAAAGGACAAAATACATAGGAAACACAGACACAACAGGCACTGCTTATCTCTAAAAATAAATTTCTTACAGCAGACCTACAGAAGTGAAATGGCAATAAACGAAACTCGAAATAAACGAGTAAATTGGAGTTGTACATATATACATACATACTATCACGCCTATATCCCTAATGGGGTAGTCAGAGCGTTAACGACCCCTAACAAAGGAGTTAAAGTTCATACATACATAAAATCACGTCTGTATCCCTAATGGGTTTTAGAGTTAAAGTATCTTCTAAATATTGCCAACAATCTTAGACTGATAAAACTCAAAGGTATTTTTAAATATGCCTTGTGATTCCTGTATATCGCACATCATATTACACTAGTATTTATAAATAAATGTTAATCGAGCATGTTTGGATATATTTCTAAACCATCTAAACTTTTTAAAAAAGCTTTTGCTAAGAAAATTATTCCTCAACTGTTTGCTACTGTTGTAAATACAGTGATGCTGCGTGCTCCTGTACTTCACGGAACTATATTCATTGCATCTTGTACTAAAAACACTTGTGTAAACTCCCCAGGTCGACGACTTCTCCGACAAGGAAGATCTAAAAGGAAAACTCGAAGACTACATAAAGATATGGAAGGGGAAAGTACGTCTTATCAGGAACAGCCAGCGAGAAGGTCTCATTAGAACCAGGTCCAGAGGGGCCCAAGAGGCGACTGCTGAAGTCATCGTGTTTCTAGATGCTCACTGCGAAGTTAACACCAACTGGCTACCACCGTTACTGGCTCCCATATACAGGGACTATAGGATAATGACTGTTCCAGTCATCGACGGGATTGACCACAAGACCTTTGAGTACAGACCTGTGTACGCAGCTGGGACTAATTATAGAGGGATATTCGAATGGGGAATGCTGTACAAAGAGAACGAAGTACCAGAACAAGAAGCGTCAAAACATAAGCATCATTCAGAGCCATATAAAAGTCCCACTCACGCCGGCGGTTTATTCGCTATAAACAGGAAATATTTCCTTGCAATCGGCGCGTACGATCCTGGACTACTAGTATGGGGTGGAGAGAACTTCGAGCTTAGTTTCAAAATCTGGCAATGCGGAGGCAGTATCGAATGGGTGCCTTGTTCTAGAGTCGGGCATGTCTATAGAGCGTTCATGCCTTACTCTTTCGGAAACTTAGCTAAGAACCGCAAAGGCTCCTTAATCACCATCAACTACAAAAGAGTTATCGAAACCTGGTTCGATGAGGAACACAAAGAATTCTTCTACACAAGAGAACCAATGGCTAGGTTCTTAGATATGGGTGATATCTCTGACCAGATCGCGTTGAAAAACAGACTGGAGTGCAAGGATTTCGGGTGGTTTATGCAGAATGTGGCCTATGACGTGTACGATAAGTTCCCTAAGTTACCAAAGAATGTTCACTGGGGGATGGTGAAGAATAAGGCTAGCGGAGACTGCTTGGACACGATAGGGAAGGCCGCGCCAGCTTACATTGGTAAGATATTATTTTATGCTATTAATTTGAGATTTACAAGTAGGTAAATTAAGTACCTATTTTTATTTTATTTTTAACTTCGACATCTTACGCATATCGTCAAAGTATAATCTAGTTTGTTTTTTTATTAGTCCAGTAGATTTTGAGCTTACGCATTAGCTTACAAATAAAATACAAATCTTTCTATAAAAATAGTAATATCATTATGAAACAAGTATACTCTGATGACAAAATATAGAAAATATTTATTTTTAAGGATTAAAAAGTAAGTGATTAACATTTTCTCGTTTTAATATCAGCAGTGTAAGTATTGTATATATTCAAATCCCGCGCGTTTTAATTTTATTTTTTATCCCGCGCACGGCTTACTTTCTATTCTGCGCACGACTTTTGATCCCGCGCTCATTGTTCTATCCCGCGCACCTCGATTTATCCCGCGCACGACTTTTAATGTTTTGATTTGACACATTTGACCTAAAATATGTAATTGAAAGTAATCCGTAATACACAGGTTTGTCCCGATGCCACGGCAACAGCAACAATCAGCTGTTCCGATTGAACGAAGCCGGGCAGTTGGGCGTCGGCGAACGATGCGTCGAAGCAGATGCCGACGCCTTGAAGCAGACGATATGTCGGCTCGGCACGGTCGACGGACCTTGGACGTAAGTATACAAACTAGTAGGTATCAATTGCTTATACTGAACTAATTTTCGTAAATATGTGCAAAAAATATGAAATTTACAAAGCCAGCCAATCATCGGCGGTCGAGGCTTCGAAGCAGATTCCGACAGTCTGAAATCTTGCGCTCTCTACCCTCGCTTATAGTAAAATCTCGCGATCACTTCACTCGCGCCATATAATGCCTCAATCAGTAAAGTGGTATCATGCGTTCGCTACGTCGTTATTATTTATTGAACGAGTGAAAACTCGCACTAGCTACGCTCGCCACATAAGTTAATAGGTATTCCTCGAGCACGATATCTCGCGCTCACTACACTCGCGATATAAGTGAATATACCTCGATCAATAACATGATATAACGCGATCACACGCGCTTTGATAAATAGCATATCTCGGCCAATAAAATAACGTGAAATCTCGCACTCGTTACGCTCGCCATTTATGTTGCGCTCGCTTTGTTCGCAATATTCGTATAATTTTGTATTTTTGTGCCGGATTCAAATTCAACGCCAGTAAATCGGGCAACTCTACTTACAGATCTCACACTCACAGTGCTATTCTATTTATTAAATAGGAAAAGTAAGAATTGATACTTCTTATATCTTCTTTGTGCTGTACCTACCTGTCCTAGTATTATGTATTCTATATTTAGCTTAGACCAAAAGATTTACCAATGGAACTGTTCTTCCAGTTTTAACGAGGAGCTCAAACAGCTGATCCACCGCCTTCACCAGCACTGCCTGACCCTCCAACCGCACTCGCGCGCGCTCGGCCTCGCGCCCTGCGACAAACACAACACCTACCAACAGTGGACCATCGCGCATACCAAGCCCAACTGGTGAAAATGGTATGTGTGCCTTGCTTCCTTTTTCCGTGCGCCTTATTGGTCAGTGATGTGTTAGGCAGAGAGTTTTCTTAATTTAAAGACAGCAGATAATGGCCTCGATTCACGCCGTCCAGTTACTAATTCTAATTCTTAGTAGCGCTGTCACTTTCTTATATTAACTTTTACTTATATAACAGGATATCAAATAAACACATTACTTTGACATTAAATTGCTTAATTTGACATTAGATTGCTTATTTAACGTAAAATAAGGAACATGCTCTATGCTCGGTTCTTATTTAAAGCAGCTTATGTCAAATTAGGAACGTCAAACACATGTGTTTATTTGCTATCCTGTTCTTATGTCAAAGTAAAGAAAGTGACAGCGCTATCTTAAAATTTGTTAAGAATGGGGCGGCCAGAATCGAGGGCAATGTATCTCATATCCCGACATATTTTCAAGCGATTTTGTGTTGTATGGGGATAAAATAAGGTTTATTTTCGGTATCTTACGATCTGAGAAATGAAAATATATCTTATAGGCGATGTCTGTGGGCATCTTCGTATCTTTCGGCATTGAGCTGTAGGAAAATAAACCTTATTACATCCCGATACAACACAAAATCGCTTGAAGGGTACCGTGGGAAAATATGTTGAAAGATGTCGGGATATGAGATATATATCCCGTATTATCTGCTGTGTCTATGGACACCTTAAGTGTCTATCCATGCGTATTAGAAAAAGTCAAAGTAAGAAATTAAAAATAATCCATTTTTTTAAATATTATTTACAATAACACCTACCAATAGGACCATTTCTCATACCAAGACTTAATGGTGAGCTGGACTGAACTGGTGATATATGCGCCTAGCTTCCTTTATACGTGTTGACAAGTTTTTCATGCGCGCCTTATTGGTCGGTGATGTGTTAGGGTTAGGAAGTTGGGTCAGTTTTGTATTTAAGTATCAATCCAGTCCAGGCGTATTGTAATAGTCAATGTATGTGATAGCGCGCACGGGCAACTTTTGTGTCGGGCAACTGTCGGACAGTGACAGTCCATGATGGGTTTAGATTAGACGACAGATCGCGCAGGGGCGACAAAACAGTTGCTGTCTGCCATCGACAACGACACGAAAATACAGTTGCACGACGGAAGCACGACAAAATTGTCACCCGACATAGAAGTCGGCCCTGCGCGCTATCATTTAGCAATAAAAGATTTTTTTTTAAATATTACGCACAAAAATTGCCTTGCCGGGAATCCTTAATACGACTGGAACTTGGACCTCTCTAAAGCCAAGGTAGGTAACACTTCCTATGGGAATATGTCTTGACTTGACGTGATGTTATCTTGCTATCTAAATAATTTAGGCCTTGATTGGTCACTTTTCTATCATTTATTGAGATTATCTAGTATTTCTAGAAAGCTAAAACTCCTCAATACTAATTCCAGGAAAGCACTGATAACAGGTTTTTAAAGTACTTACCTATCCTTTACTGAATACGAGTTAACTTTGAATAATAATAATGAGAGTAAGTTAGTACTTTATTGAAATAGTGTAAAAAAAAACATGTAAGTTTAATGCTAAATGTCTAGTTTTACATATAATAATACTATTTTCTTACCTATCCAAGCCATGGTATAAGTCAGCTCTCAAAATAATTTCTAAACTTAGAAAATTCACGATCGCATTGAAAGCAATAAGTTTGGAGGTCTTTGTAATTTATATAAGTTAAGAAATGTCTTTATTTTTTCTGGAGGATCCTGTAATCCGTACATTATGTTAGCTACGACTGTAGTAGATTTATCCTAGAAAAATGTTTTTTTTTTTTTTGCCTAGCTTAGGATAGCTCGAATTTAAAAGTGTTCCCTTAGGTTAGGCTCATCTTAGCCACGAGTCAGTTGGTTTTTAACAAGTCAGCTGACTTACATAAGATCATTTTGAGGTGATTCCTAGCTGGGAGAATCCGTTCGCGAGCACAATGCGCGCGCAGGTTGCTCGCGAACGAATGCTCCCTGTGAGATAAGTCAACCGAGCTCAACCAAGATGCCTGTTAATGCCTACGTTTGAAATTGTAAATAGATTGCCTTTCCATGAATGTGTAATGTAATGATGATAATGAGATTAATAATTGGATCCGAACCGAATGTCTTTACAGTAAATTCAAATGCCTGCATTTTATGCTGTAAATAATGTACTTACGTAATATGTTATACATTCCATTCGAATCTCGGTTTTGTACCTTTTTTCTTGTTTGCTCACTTTTCTTTCTCTTATTTTTGTGTTAGGAAATCATCATCGAGAAATGTTTTTAACTTCTTAGTAAAGACTTACTGAGTAAATCTTATTATTTTCATTTCCATTCTGTTCAACAGCAATAATTATTTATTCTATGAAATTGGTTAGTAAATTAATAATTAGTTAATCAGTATTCTAAGATATTTGTATTTATGAAATTATCTACTTATTTGTGTGTCATAATAAAAAGACAATTTTGCGTGTATTTTATCTAGACGAATTTGCTGATATGCAGAAATAAATAAAATGTATTTTTGGCGTAGTAGGAGTGAAATCTACGTGAAAGGAAAATTAGACTGATATCATAATAATGTTAAACTTATGTATGAAAATATACTTTCAGTTACATATTGATTTGTATAATTGTTTATTTTTATTTCGTTTTCCATGTCCTTATAATGTCAAGGTGTTTATGTATGTTAACAAAATTAATTTATTATTTTAATCCCTATACAGATATAATTTGTTTGTAAAAATTACTGTGATGTCAGACAGTTGGATTTTATATACTTTTCACTAGAATAAAATAAATATTTATTGTTATAATGGCTTTTTTTTTTCTCCAACCTACTTGAATATTAAAATGAAAGAAATTGTACATACTCATTGATAATTTATTTTAATGCTATAAATGCTAAAAGTTATTTACTAAGCAAGTTACATAGTGTTAAATTCTATAACATAATTTTGTTTTCCAATTAATTTACATTGCTAAAAAATTTAACAAAGGCCACACTTTGTTAGAAACTGCACTAAGAATTTAATATTTGTCATAGTTATTTATAAATTAATCAAGAAAGTTACAAAAGTATAGTCTATCTATGTAGAACAAAATGATTTGTGCCAACTTTACGTAGGAATTTGCGACCACCAGTCATTCCAATTGTTAACTCTTTCATTTATATCAAGGATCGACCAATTAGGAGAGGGCACATCCGGTGCTAGCCAGTTGAAATCATCTAGATTGTCCCAGTTGTTAGAATTTCTATCCAAAGCAGACATGTTAAAATGCTTTTCTAAATCATCATAATGCAGGTTATATGGTGCAGTCCTGATACCGGAACAATCTTCAACTATTCCTTTGCTTGTCACATGCAGATAGACATCGCACTTGTTAGAAGTGTGCATCCGTAACTGTTGACATGCCGCTACTATCTTACAGTTGTTGCATTTCTCTACGAAAATTGAAGATGTCACGGGCCCAGAAAGAACAACACAGTTTTCCAGATTCGTTATATGCAGAGTTGCCATTACACCTTTCAAGCTTATGGTGCAATTTTTGAGGTTACGAAGAGCTACATCTCTCTGGAACAATTCATCATTCTCCAAAGACAGGATTTTGTTTTCAAACGAATCAAACCCAAACAGCTTTTCATCCCATTTGTTGCTGTCATTCTTTCCAGCACCATCATTATCATCCAATGAATTCTGCTTCTGGTGATCAGACTTAGGCAGCTTCTTCCTGGAAAATCCAAACTTCTTTCGAGGGACATATCTTTCTTCCAACTCATAACATTTAGTTTGCAAGTTTGCTACAATGCCTAGATATTTACGCATATTGAACTCTTTTAGAAAGAATGCAGAGGTTATAACATATTTTTGTAATTCATTTACTTCCTTCTTTATATTATCAAAATGGGGTGGTAAAGCCTGGAGCTCCAGTGTTGGGACTTGAGACAAGAGGAGTTCCACATACTCTGATCTGACTTTAAATGCACTGGAGAAATATTCTTCATTTTCATCGCAAGCATCTACATCTTCCCTGGCCTTATGGGCCTTTTGTAGCTTTTCTATCCTCTGTGCATCTCTCCTGCTCAGTCTCTCTAATACAGCTTGTTTGTCGCTCATTTCTTTAACAAATCTTCTATCTTCTTGCTTATTTCAGAATTTTGGTTTGCTGCGTCTTTTAGTATTGCTATGGTTTGCTGACTTAGTCTTCTGGTGTCAGTATGCTTGGAACCTTCGTCGTACTGAAAACATAACGAAAACTTTAGGACATGTGAAGTACCTAGTGTAAAACTAAAAAACTTGCTACAAATGTCAAAACTGATCAAACCTTGATGATAGTTTGTGAATAATTTTGATGATTATGACAATGATGACACTGAATAACATAAAAGGTTCATATTTACAATGTAACTAATCAATCATACTTTATATGGGACCCTGAATCCATTTCCCAACAAATGGTAGTACACACACTAAGCACAGACATAAATTTCAACAACATGCCAAGTTAGCCCCAACAAACATATGGTTATTAGAATCAACATGAACAAAAGATAAGCAATATAACCTTTTTAAGGAGTTCATCATCAGGTTTGACCACCTTGAACAGTGCGTAGCCGAGGCCTCCAAAAGAGACCACCCAAAAAGTGGCCTTAATAGCTACATTCATCTCACCGGAGGTTAGATCTTGCCCTCGTTTTTCCAAACTTTGTAATCGAGTTCACGAGTCTTGAGACCACCGATCTTCTCGCCGAGACCGTAGTACCCTTCCAGCACAAAGTTGTAGTTTTTGTGCATGTACAAACGGAAGTCTGAAATAATTTTATTGTGTCAGTAAACTTGATTTTTTTTTTTATTTGCAAATATCCAGGTCATGTAGCGTTTTATCCATTCCAGTTAATTTATGACATTTTAGGGACCAAATTGAGGACGAATTTATCACATGTTTTGAAAAACTACGTTTATTCCATTTTTATTGACGTTAGGCTTTAAAACTCATTTGTTTTGGAAGATCGATGAAAGAAATGAATAGGATGTCTCTTTTTTCTCAAATTAGTTCTGAAAATAAAGCAACTCACCCCTATCGGTGTTGAGCTTGTAATAGAGTCCGTATGACACAGCGAAGCCTAGTGCTTCGGCAACGAACACAGTTTTCCAAGCAACACTAAAATACCGTTTGTATGTGGGTATCGGCTCCTTTGTCAGCATAATATAAACAGATTTATCACGAAATTAAAAGTATTTTTCATGTAAAAATCGTCAAAATCCATAAATTTTCGCACGAGACGGGCGGACGATGACACTTCGCTTCGCACGATGACGTAAGGAAAATACGTTTTGAAGATAAATATCAAATTGGAAAGGTCCTTGTTTGACCGACCCGTTTGCTACGCGCCTTGCACGCTTGCTTGACTTTATTTAACTTTTAATAATTTTATTACAGATGTTATAATTGATTACAGTATTTTATTTCATTACATAATTTCATTACAGTATTTTTAATTTTTAAGCGTAGACATGACATGATTGATTGAATTGAATTTCTAAACGCACTATTCTTATAAGTTCCCGCCAATTTTTAAATTATTGTTCTGTTTTGTTTAGGGTTTAGCGGTACCTACATTGAGTACTTGAGTACCTTCATATTGAGAAATAATTAAGTTTAGTTAGAATCAGTAGAATAATAATAAAAAATTCTAGACCGTTGTACATTCTTAATAATTTAATTACCACAATAATTATAAACTGACAAATTACCAAATTAAAAGGCAGGTAACTTAATAAAAAGAAATACAATTTTATTTTCTCCACTTCTGTCCAGGTTTTACCCATTCTTCCCAATTACCTTGCTGCGCTTCAGGTCCTATAAAAGAGAAGAACGCACTTATTTAAATTGTCGAGTAGGTACAACTTGAGACAACTTACTAAAACTATCTGAAAAATTAATTGTAAGAAATCGTAAATAATTAAATAGTCTTTAAATTTTATTTCATAAACAAACAAATACCTGCTGTTGTAGTTTGTCGGCATATGTCTTCACATTCCTCAGTTTTAGTGATAGGTACTTCATTATTGCAGATTTCTTTCGGGCTTACTCTTTCTCGCTACACAAAATAAAACAACAATTTGAATAAAATTACATCAACAATGCATTTATTGCGATAGAAAAGTGTCATCATTATTGTATCATTATGGAAATAATTACACCTGTGTCCCTCACGGGGTAGGCAGAGCGTCAACGGTGTCCTAATATCTGTTTTCTATGATGATGGATGATTTTAGTTAACTACTAGTGTGTATTGACAGGTTGGTCCAATCCCTCCATTGACTTTGACTCTATTGTGATTTCATCACTCCCTATCTATCACTAGACAGTAGGTATTAATCATTGTGAAATATTTATTTGTTTAAGAGGCTACCCTGAGCCAAGTGGCGGCCTCATCAGTCAAAAAATCATAATCCACTGAAAACACAATCAATCGAAAATCCGGTACGGCGAATTGAAGTTAAAGCAAAGAAGATAATTTAGAACATCATAAACTTATGATTCAGTGTTTACAGCAGTTACAGATAGCAAAAGTGCTAAAAGTGGCCACGCGCGGAATAATTTTTACTTATTCACAAATTAAGATGCGCGCGCATCAACGCTTTCTTTTTTAAGCCATAGTACAAAGAAAAGAAACAAATACCAGCCAGTATTACTATTAAAGTAAATTAATATTTTTTTGATTTTGTTACAGATAAATGGTTGTAATTTATTGTAAAAATTAATTAAATCAAAGAATTAAATGTTTATTTTATTATACTTTATCTCCCAAAGTTAATTTTATTTATAAAGTGTTGACCACTTTTCTGCCATAAAAACTCTTTGCTAAGATTTTAAAAAGTACCGTTCGATAAACCGTGCGTTTTACCTAATTAAAAAAAATAACTCGTGTGTTTTACAGCACTCGTGCATTTTACATTACGATTACGCACAAGTACGTAATAAGATACAATACAATATTAAAATTGGTGTAATAAGAGACCCTTTACGAGGAAATGTGTTATAAAAATAATAACTCTACCCTTCCAGTGACGATGTAGTAGCGGTAGAATGTCCTCCACCCGGAAACCTTGTCCTCCACGCAGGGTCCTTGGCAGCCGTCTGCGTCTTCTTCCCACTCCGTCATTGGACACTCTTCATCTAGATCGTCTTCTGAACTGGTCGCTCTGAATGAATCAGAACAATTGATTAGAAGTGACCAAATTTTTTTTTTCGAAAAAATTACATGTAGGTATTTATTACAATATGTATTATTATTTCTTTTATGGGATTTTTTTAGTGTGCAAATAGTTTTGCTTGTTCTGAACACCTTCTGCTTGACTTGACGAAAGAAATAGTTTGAGATGTAGGTACCTTTCAGTGGGTTCATTATAGCTCGGCCTGTTGTTGCTGGGTCTAGGTCTTGGTCGCGGAGTCGGTCTCGGTCTGGGTTCAGGCTCTGGTTCCGGTTCTTCCCCTGTTCCGTCTGAAAAAAATATTTTTATAGGACTTGGTTGGATGTAATGTAGCTGCAGGTACCAAAGTTGCGTCCACCCTTCGGAAAGAGCAACTTGGGACGGCTTTCCTCCAAGTGGATTGATGTTAGATGTTACACAACTGACTCTATTCTATTGCAAACTCGTCCGTCACACTTTGCAAGTCGTTACAGCATCTCTTAGGTTCTGTTGGCAACCGTACGATACAACACTAACCTAACCTAACTGCATCGATCCAGAAGAACAAAAGAAACCTCACCCGTTTCACCGTCCTCGTCTCTCGCTGAAAGATCCTCCGTGGTACTCTCCACCACGCAATTGGGATTCTCATACGTGCGCACTAGCTTCACTCGCAACTTGGCGAACGGGATCATCTCCTCTTGACGGACGTTGAAGTCTGCTTTCTTAATCACTTGAGGCGGGATTGTTGGTTCGGGTGATGCCTGAAACATTTCCTTCTGTAGGTAACTATCTGCGGTCAACAGCATATTTCATTTGATGGCGAAGATGAGATGTTTTAAAAAAAAATTAGTTAGTGTTGAAAAATTGAAGGGGCTGTTGACGTACCAAATGGCATCCGGTTAAATTGGAAATAACCTTTGTGTGTCGATAAGGTTAAGCTCTTTTTATCGAAGTAGGTCTAGGTATTTATGCCTAACTACTAAAACTGAAACTTACTTCAAAAGTCAAGCCGCTGTCAGTTCCAGCATCCATAGGGTACAGGTTATACACAACTTCCTCTGACCACTTGCCAGAGCTCGCATTGCACAGCTCCAAGTTGTAGACTCCAAGGAACCAGTCTGGTGAGGGTACGATGGAAGTCGCTAGCGATATGAAGTGATGCTCCCGACTGGTCCGGAAGCTGGAGATGGTTGAGAGCGAAGGTCTTGGTGGGCCAGTTGCCTTGATCACGGTGCGCACGCTTGTGCCTAGCTGTAAGATAGTAAGTGTCATAGTCAATTAAAGATTGTGTTATATGTTTTTGTCATCCATTATTGGTTTTTATTTGTTAAGCACTCGAGCGAGATAGCGATAGATTTTCCCGCAGTTCACATAGGCATCATTCTTTTCTTTCATGTATCTTAGCGATAAACATTGAACACATCTTACCCCTTTAAGAATCTCATGTTCCAATGTCGTCGTGTTTCCCTGCTCTGCCAACATTTTCATACCAGCTGAGGCATCAGCGTTGTCCTCGTACAAGTGAAATGTCTTTTTATGGGAGGCGCCCACTATGTCGCTGAATTTCACGATGGAAGCGTTAGGAAACATCGTTGGGTGCGTGTTGTTTGACCAGGTGCCTTGAAAACGCAGCTGGAAAAACATGATGTGAAGATGAGAGCACGAAAATACTGAAGGCTACCAATGAAGACGAGAATTTGAAGAACAGTAACAGAGAAAAGCCTGATGCTTTACTTCTTGGTTGGGAAGATCAGAAAATAACCGCTCTGCAGTTTTTGGATTCCCTATGAACCCCTGACCCTGAGATGAGGTACAGTACCTACATACTTACTACCCAGGTACTTGAACCCATCCAATAGTTAATACAGCATGATGTCAGAAATTATATGTTATGTATTTACCTCATATCTCGCCTCTTCGCAAACCTGACATTTGCTGTTCTCCGTAGGCTTCATGTCTTCAGCTTTCCTGTAGTCTTCGCAGACGCGTTTGGACAACGGACCTTCGTTGTTGTACCAGACATCCGGTTTTACCGCAACATAAGCATTGATCGTCACGCATTTGTTGTTCTTCGGTGGTGCTATCCATTGCGCCTGAAATAACATGGAATGTCCATATCCTATTTTTAATCAGTAGTTAGATTTTCCTTAGCAAATTTCCACGATTTACACAAAGCTCAAAAAAGCATCCACGAGAGAGAAAAGAAGAGTTATGACAAAAGTAGACGAAAAATTCTTTATCTTACCACTACACTTGTCTTCGGTATTACGTTTGCCTCGTACACAGTATTTTTGCAAACTTTGTAGATCGTATCATGGACGTCTGGGTCTGGGGAGCTCTGTAACAGCCCCTCACTAAGGATGTGCGGTTTCAAGGGGTTCTTCTCGTTGGGAGACTCACTGCCTGTCGCCCAAATGGTGAACGCGATAAAAGTTGAACCCACAGGCGAATGTAGTCTGACTGAAATAGACACGCAGATTTTAAGGAAGATATGTCAATTAAATTAAATTTCTTGATTAAATTAAATAGCTTTTGCGTAGTTAGAGTTACAGTTCTGTCATCCATCATCATCACTTTAAGTCGATCATCAGATTGCATTGCTATTTTCGTCAATGGTTGATGTGTCTGCTCTATCCGTGACGGATAAGCAGTGAAAACTTCGGTGAAGACGAGCAAACCTATTTACTTTCGCAGATAATTACCTATTAGTTAGATTAGAAAGAAAATAATTATTATCACAAGTACCTGTATATGCTTGTCCAGGAATATACGTAGAGTCTATACCTTCGATGTCTATAACAAATCTATTGTCTGGTGGTAAAGCCTTGGTTTTTGAATGCAGCGGTGTTCTTGAACATTTCTTTTCATCGTCATTTTGGCATAAGTGGGATTTAACCACCAAGAAAAATATGAAGACCCGCAGGTAACCTAGGGATTGCAATAACTTTTAAGTAACTGACCCCAAGTTCAATTAGGTGACCGCATGTCGTTGGAATGGAATGTTAAATTATTCAATAGGTACTTACCTACCTATGCTAAGAAAGCTAATGAAATCAAAAATAGAATCAGAATCAGAACTTTATTTTGCAGGTATGGGTAAGTACAAAAAATATATAGACAGGTAAAAATACTGTAGCAGGTTAGTTTGTTTGCTAACAACACAATAAATGCAATCACTCTTACCTTTGTATTTAGCTGCATTCATCTCGGTAACCACAGACAAACAGAATTTGCTCAGACTTTAATCTAGATCCAAATATGATTTCGAATTGAACCTCTATCTGATACTGGGCAGGTGTATCAGAAAGAATGGTCTACTGAAAGTGAAGGGAAGAATGTCCTGAATAGCTTTTCCCAAAAAAGCTTTGATCGACGGGACGAAGGACATATATTTTTTCGTATTTCGATTTATGGAAAACTGTTCAGTTTCATCCTGTTAATAAGTGGTTCTTTCACCTCTTTCAGTATTAATAATTTCGCCTCTAATTTCCCCTTTCGCGTGATGTGTATTGTTCAAGTTATTTCAGAACACAAACTAACTGGCCAGGACCCCATTGAAGATTGGTGTTAATTTATTTGTCACAATTTGAATTAACTAAGTACGGTCACCGCAAATTAGCGTAAGCCCTAAATACTTTGTTTGTATTCACTATCTATTTCTATTATGATTAGCGGTCTAAGTTTTCTGCTTTTGACTGTAGGTACATTTGTTTGGCGGAGGAAGACAGGATGCAGCGTTTGTTTTGGTCAAATAAAATTAAACACTACTACTGTTTAGGCTTAATTCTTTAATTAACTCTAATTATGTATACCTACCTACATACATGCAAAAATAAATGTTATACTGAGTGTAAGGGACAGCGTCCCGTAAACTGATAGGGGTTGCTCAGTCCACGAAACTGAACAACTATCACTAGGTTTTAAAAAATAAAAAATTGTTTTTCCATACAAATTGTCTGATCGAGCTGGTCATTTTGTATGAAAAAGCAAATTGTTTTTTTCATTTCCTGAAGAAAAAAAACAGGTGATAGTTGTTCAGTTTCGTTGACTGAGCAACCCCTATCAGTTTGCGGGACGCTGTCCCTTACACCCCGTATAGAAGCAAAAAACAGAAGATCAAGGAAGTTTTAAAAGTTTCTGCAACTTGATTTTCTTAAAAGCTGTAAAAATTCACTTTTCTTCTCAAACATGTTCATATAACGGTAAAGGTAAAAAAGATGGCTGCTCTTTCTTGACGCTTCTCTTGTTGCTGGCCCATCCTCGTCCAGGAGCGACTGGTCCCATCACTCGACGATCCACTGAAAAAAATAACAATATTACTATAACACTAATGACGAAGAAAGACGTTAGTACTCAGAAAAGAAGGATCGCAATGAGCGTACTCATCAAAGTTAAAACTTTTCGTGCCCATGTTCCAAAACGAAAAAACTGGTAAATTAATTAATTTGATCAGAACTCTGACACCAAGCGGGCTTCATCAGCTCGATCTTCTTGACCACTCACTCGACAGAAGATGAAGAAGAGCTTATGGATAGATAGTTGTTCTCTAACCAGAACCACAAAATGATACTTTTTATCATTAGTGTTTACTGACCTTTGCCCTCGTCCTTTTTGTCACAATCCTTTTCTTCTTCGCAATCCTCTACATCCATAAATTGTAAGCTTTGGCAGTGTTTAGGAATTTTTGCTTCTTTACCCTGAAAAATGTAAACTTATAAATTAGCTGCTTCCTCTCCTTGTCGCTATCGAATAATACGAAGAAGTAGGTACTTTTTCCTTCGCCTAGGTATACTTTTAGCAGAACTTTTTGCATGGTCCATGATTAGATCTGAAAGGAATTACTAGCTACTTGACTCCTTCTACTAGTCGTGTCCATTGTGTTTGTAGTAGAGTGTTATAAATATCATAGCTCCTAATCTTTTAATTACATCCATTAATTTAGTCTTCTTCTTCTATCGAGTCGACGGCAAGTCAAACCCCATCTCAAATTTCTCTAGCCCAGTAGTCGGCAACTCTCACCGCATCTCCTGTGGCTTGCACTCTCGTGCAGGTGGTAGGGCACAAAGAGCACGATATTAGGTGGGCCATGGTTTGTGGGTCAACTCCGCATTTGCATCGAAGGTCGGGGTCACTTGTGAATCCCCACCTGAAGCAGTTATCCTTGCTCCGGCCGACTTGAGCTCGGAGTACTTACCATGGACGGTACCTACCTTTAAAAGTAAAACGCAAATTGCCAACGCAAAGAGTAAGTACTTATTGGGAGTTTATTTAGTTGTGCAGACGATACTTACATGATGTCCAGGGTCGTATTTATTGGCTGGTTCCCCGTTGATCAAGAAGTAGCGCTCCCGATTCCTGTACCCCTTGACCAGGTTGTTCTCGCAAGTACCCTCACACTCACTCCATTCGCTCCACTGCGATAAGGGGCAGTCTTCTGGGGCATCCTGGTCTACTATTATTGGAGCTTCACTAAAGATTCAGAAAGAAGCATTAAAAGATTTCGTCTTTAAAGAATCAGGTAATAAGTGATGGATTTCTGGGATTGTACCGTTTTGTTAGAGTTCGATTTTTGAATTTAAAACCGTTATGCTCTATTATGCCTGCAGTTCACAATGTATCGGGGAAACTGTAGTAGGTATACACTGGGAAACTACTTGTGACTCGTTGCCTGATACAGATGGTTAGATTTTTTTGCCGTAATAGCAACAATTCCTACCACCTTCTTTCTTCTGCTCTAAACAAAAATATTCTGCATTTGCAGTCTGAGAATCAGGTCTATGCCTCACCCCTGACGGCCGTCGCTAGTTTGTTGGGTTTGATACCTGGAGGGCTCTTCTGGTTCGGACTGATCATCATCACCTCCGCCTTCATCAGGAGCTGGAGTACCGCCATCTTCTTCTTCTAAAACAAAAATATTTGTTGACAGCTTCGCACAATTCAAACCACTTTCGAGACAAGATCCGTGTGGTGTAGAGCTACAAGAAAAGTTTATGAGAGAGCAAAAAACCATAAATACTAGAACTTGATCCATATGAAACGCTCACGAGCAATTTCTGCTGTTATAAATACCTATACCTAGTTACTTTATATAAAGCAGGAATTTCCAGGAGTAGGTATAGGTACTAGAAGATTGATACATTGAATATACTTACTTTACCTAAGTACTCAGCTCAGTCCTACTTTCTGAGCCTCTCTTATCATTCAATAACTTTAGCCAAGAAATCGATTTCTTCCTTACCAGTAACTTCTTCGCATCCTCTGTCGTAAGTCCGGATCAATTTAAGATGCAGTTTCCCGAAAGGATGCATGTCCTTCATATCAAGTTCGAAGAATGGAGAGTTCTTGTCATAGGAACTCATCTTGACTCTATCAATGATGTCTTGTGGGTATGTTGGAATGTTTGGTGACTGAAATAAAATGAAAATTTGTTAGGTGCCCATGGTTAATGTGATGACTTAGCAGCAGGATATACTTTAATTTGTTTGGAACTATTAGATATTAGGAAAATACGCAAATACTTCTTGCTTCAAAAATGAATTATGGGGCTAGGTTATTCATTAGGTAGGTACTATTTCCTGAGCTCGCAAACAATTGCCAGAAATGCTGATAAAATACTGACCTCATACGAAACTCCATTGTCTGTACCAGCATCCCAAGGGAACAAGTTCAACTCTCGTTCTTCAAGCCATTTATTCTCCCCGGTACACAGCTCAAACCTAGATATTCCCAGGAACCAATCCGGGGTTGGATAGAAGCCTACAGCCACAGATACCAAATGGTGACTTTTGTCGGTTCTGAAGTAGGAGTAGGTAGTCCTACTCATCTTTTCATAACCCTTGTGGCCTTTCCCTTTGATCAGGGTTCGAACGTTGCCCTCAGTGATCTAGAGAAGAAATGGTAAAAATAAAGGTAAAATGGACCGTTTGATTCTATTCATAGTTTTTGATAGGTACAAATGGGAGCGGGACAATAGTTCAGAAGTTTATCATTCCGTTATCTCCAGCAATGCATTAGATTAGAGGTATAGCGCTATAGGACAAAGCAAAAGTACTTATACAGGGTGTCCAGGAATTAATGGATAACCCTTTAACTACGGCTAGCTTGACCGATGCCCTACTTGTAAAAAAATTATGATCTCAGTAAAAGTGTCACTTTTTTTTTTCACCGTAGGAGGTCAAAGACAAAATTTTAAAAATATTTTGCCTAATTTTTTCAATAAAACTTATTTTTTTAAATTATTTTCTTATAAATCGGTACTAAAATAATGTATTCATTTTAAGTATCAACTATTAAGGTATATTAAAAAAAATAAAAAACCCAAAAATATTGATATTTGATGAAATGGCATGAAAATAACTGAGCGTAGGGAGAAAATTATTAAAAAATCGGTTTTTGTACGATATTTCGAAAACTGTGACACTTTTACTGAGGTCATAATTTTTTTACAAGTAGGGCATCGGTCAAGCTAGCCGCAGTTAAAGGGTTATCCATTAATTCCTGGACACCCTGTATAAATATTTATTAAAGTTCAAATTCTTTTTTATTTTATACGGCGTCATACTTGTGCAAATATCTCCTTCTCCAGCTTGCTCCCATTAGCAAACTCCGCTATCTCCTTCAAACCCTCAGATGCCATTCCACCGGCCATCCAGGGACTCCAATCGACGGAGTGTGATGCACCAACAAGCTCGCTGTATGCTGTGGTCTCATCATTCTCAGGAAACTGTGCGGGGTGCGTGTTCCGGGACCACATTCCGGTGAAAGATACCTGTGAAGATGAAGATCTTGATGGGTCTTTGGGTCGTACGTCAACTGGAACTCTACTTGATTAGAAGAAGAAAGACATAATCTTTCTAGACAAGAATAATAATATGGCAGCTTTTGTAAAGGAGGTACTTATATACAAGCTGAAAGAGACCCTAGCATAAAACATAACTTTAAATTGCAGCAGTGTATCATATGGGGTCTCCGAAAGTCTCTTTCGCAGCTTCCGTAAGCAAAAAAATCCCGATCTGTCCAATACACTAACCTCATACTTAGCATCTTCACAAACGCTGCACTCCAGATTGATGACGGGAGTGATGTCGTCTGGCTGGCTCAAGTCTTCACAGAGGACCTGCGTCAGTGGACCTCCACCGTCGAACCAGATCACGTCGTTGATGGCCACCATCGCGTGGATGGTCACGCAGCCACTGCCGGAACTTGGGGCTGTCCAGTATACCTGGTTACATGAAAATCATAAATACCTACGTAATTGTGCTCTGGATCCGTATTTATACTTAATTAGTTGTTGTATTTATGTCTCTATTTTATTCAAATTTTAGAAAGTGACAGTGTGGGCCCGATTCGTAACCGTCCCGACTTAACTAAATTTTAACTAAAATTATTGCCATCCCGTTCTGTTCTCTCATGATAGAAAGTGACATGTTTCCATGTTTGTTTTATATTTTATTTTTTGTTAGGCTTATTCCAGTCACCTTTCGTGTATTATTTTCATACAAAGGTGTGCTAGGTATTTATCGTTCTTTCATTTTACGATAGATGGCTGGGATGGATGGGAATAGTTTTTTTTCGAGTTCAATAAGTTTGCTTTGGATTATTCGATTTTTGAACACCTAATAAGTAACTTAATAAATTTTTTGAAGCGTCTACCGCGAATAAGACGAGAATTTAGACGCTTATTAAGTAGGTACAGGTCTAAGATGATGATGAACCCAGGAATCAGAGGTTTAAAATTTATTATGGTGTGCAGCGACTACATTCAAAAACAGTGTCCGGGACCAAGCGCATTATTTCCTCTTCACTATACATCCTTCACCGTAAAAACGCCGAATAAACGTACATAAAAATATTCAGAAACCGAAAAACCACATTGGTAAGTACCTACGTGTTTGGATTTGAACCACGACCTCCTGCACTGGTGGCTGCAGACATTCTTAACACCATCGTGTTTTGCTCGTTTACCTCAACGGCATCTTTGGGTGCCAAGTTCTGCTGCTCCAGAGTGTTGTGACAGCCTGCACGATTGGTAGTATGCTTGGAGATCTCGTTCATGGGACTCAAGAAACCGGAGTCCATGGTTATGGTCCTTTTCGTCTGAGGGTTCCGTCGCTGTTCTCCCTCGGCCGTTATCATGAACTCCGTGAAAAAGGTGTCCTCGTCAGTTCGTGCTAGGCGAACTGCGAATAAAAAAAAGAATGATTAAAAATTAAGGTACCTACCTACCTTAAACTCAACCTACACAAAATCCATAAACGTGCCTTTTAAATTAACCTTCTAGTTTAGTGAACCGACTAGCCGTTTTACCACATGACAAATAAGTAGTTACTAATGGCCAGTCCAGGAGTGAATTTTAAGTGGCTCTGGCTGTAATGGTGATGGATGATGATGGATAATTATGAAACAAACACGGTAAGCCTATATACTTACCCACATAAAGCTGCCCCGGTATATAGCTCGAAGTATCCACTACCTGCAGTTTAATCCTTCCATCAGGAATAGAGGGCTGGGTGATGGCACCATAAGGCTTTCTGTCGCATCTTGCGCTATTCACAGAGTTTACGAATAAAAAAGGGAATAAAAATATAAACTTCCAACGACTCATTGCGCTCGAGACAAATGGCTCGCTCTCAAGAAAATTAAGGACTAAGCTGCTAAACGCAGTAAGTAGGACATGCTCTTGATACTAATGCCGATATCAAATATCAAGAAATTGTTCTCGTTTATGTTACACTGCAATTGACCTATGTACCTATCCAATTAATGCAGGTTTATTTATTACACGTCCTTTTAGTTTTTTGTCGATTGTCGGCATTTATCGAGCGGGTTGTTGTGTTGATGTTGACCCGATGTACCCCAGTGTCAGAGTTATTTACCACCTCTGACGTAGTTTGCATACTGAAAGCTCCGATTGCCCTCCGAAGCACGAAAACAATATTTCTTGAAAGATATATTCGATACACTAACGCCATCTATTATTGAAATGCAGTACAATCTTAGTACAGTAAAGAACACAAGTTTTAAACAGTGCCATCTGTTGTCGAGTAGCGGTCATGATCTCAAGAACTGTCAAATGTGTTTCTTTTTTAATAAACTTTTTTAATTGCGTTTCTTTAACACAATTTGCGCGACAGTAACAAATTGCAAAAATTATAACTACACCACCACCGTCTAAAACAAAATGCCACGTTTATAGTGATTATGCATTGTTGGTGTAGTAATACAATTGGAGCAAAAAAAACGCAGCGGAAATGGGTGTGTGAAATTGTCAAGCGTTGAGGTGTATGATTGTCAACAAAATTGTAAATAATTTTGGAATAAAACCAGTGTAAATGTCTAATAAACCCATCAGGATGCCGTCGGCGACGAAGGATTCAACGATCCTTAAGATCGCGGTGGAAATGCTGAATGCGCCAGATAAAGTTCCGCAGTTAATCGAGTTTGACCAAAGTCAGCCCTTATCCAGTATTATCCAGGAATTGTGTGAGCGCTGGGGCCTCCCAGACCCTGACAACTACGCCCTGCAGTTCTCCGAAAGCAACAACCAGAACTACATCACCGAAAAGAACAGAATCGGCATAAAAAATGGATCTGTGCTACGACTCGAATTGTCCCCTGCAAAGACAGTTCAAGACATCCTTACTAAGATAAACTCGGGCTCTGATGCCGACCAGACCGCAGCTCTCACAAAATTGTCCACCGCCAGCAGTGATTTAACATTCGCGTGTGAATTTATCAACAAAAAAGGCCTGTCTCTAATCATAAACAACATTGAATCAGGAAAATTCAAAGCAGCAGCTTTAAAATATGCTTTGGTTACTTTTGTAGAACTTATGGATCATGGTATTATATCCTGGGACATTCTGGAGAATCATTTCATAAACAAAGTAGCCAGTTTTGTCAGCAACCAATCAAATACACAAGATCCTCAAGTGATTCAGTCTTGTCTCTCTATCCTTGAAAATATTGTGCTTAACAGTTCCGGAAAGAATGCACATGTTGAAAAAGAAATAACAATACCAAACCTGGTCCTTCATTTACAAAATCCGTACCAGGACAGCATAATACAGCAAAATGCCGTTGCACTCATCAATGCAATATTCTCAAAAGCAGACATGACTAAAAGAAAAACAATTGCAGCAACATTGGCCTCAAAGCAGGTTCGCAGTGTCATCTACGAGAATCTTATTGGTGCCAATGATTTTTCCAAAAATGCTTCCAAAGATGCTTCAGGCACTGAACTGGCACACCAACTGTATGTATTACAAACACTTATGCTCGGTCTGCTTGAACCGAAAATGAGACAGAGGGCTGATGCGACTGAGCAAGAATCACAAGAAAAAATCAAGGAGTTGAGGAAAATTGCTTTTGATAATGACAACAGTTTCAACATAGAAGTTACAACCAGGAGACAACTAGGAAGCTTCACTAAGGGTGATTTCAAGAAACTCGGTTTCAAATATGAAATAGAACCCATAAAAGATTTCAATGAAGTACCTCCAGGAGTGTTAGCCTTAGATTGTATGCTGTATTTTGCTAGAAATTACCCAGAGGATTACACAAAGATTGTTTTGGAAAACAGTTGTAGAGCTGATGAACATGAATGTCCATTTGGAAAGACCAGCATAGAGTTAGTTAAACAACTCTGTGACATCCTCCATGTTGGAGACACACCCAGTGAACAAGGACAGACATATCATCCACTCTTCTTCACACATGACCATCCTTTTGTAGAGCTCTTCTGCATCTGCATAGTTCTTCTGAATAAGACATGGAAAGAGATGAGAGCTACCATAGAGGACTTTATCAAAGTTTTCAGTGTGGTCAGAGAGCAGATCAGTAGAGCATTGGCAGAATCACCCAAAGGTTTTGACAAATTCCGACAGAAGATCAACAAGTTGACTTATGCTGAAATAACACAACTTTGGCAGCAAGAACGCACAAACAGAGAAGTGTGGGAGTCTCATGCGAGACCTATAGTTGAATTGAAAGAAAAAATCATTCCAGAGATTGTCGATTTGATTCAGCAACAAAGATTGGGTGTACTTGTAGGTGGAACAAGATTCAAGAAGTATTCTTCCAGGGCACAACGGATTAAAGACAAATTCTGGTTTGTTCGCCTGGCTCCGAATCACAAAGTTTTGCACTATGGGGACTGTGATGAAAAGAGCACACCTAGTTTGGAGGAGCTTGGAACTAAACTTCCCGTGTCTGACATTAAATGTGTGATGACAGGCAAGGATTGTCCCCACATGAAGGACTTGAGGGGGAAGAGAGTCAATTCCCATTTGGCTTTCTCGTTAATCTTGAAATCTGCTGAGGTGCCATCTTTGGATTTTGTGGCACCGGATGATCTAATATTTGATTACTGGACTGATGGCATCAATGCACTGTTGAAAGAAAAGATGACAAGCAAAAACTTTGAAAATGATTTGGCGACACTTTTGTCTATAGATTTAAAAGTCCGCTTGCTTGATGCAGAGGGCATTGACATTCCTCAAGATCCTCCGCAAATACCTGAGGAACCAGAGGATTATGATTTCTATTATGATAATAATTAAAGCATACAATCTAATATATTGTACATAAAAGCTATAAATCAAAACATAAAGTTTAATTGTCAATTTTAAAAAGTGCAATACAACGAAATATTTCATCCAATCATATTTAATTCCATGGATTTGCATATTTAGTAATTTAGTATGATTATTACTTTTAGATAAGACTTATTTTTACTACTTTAAAGCACAAAGTATTTTAAGCTTAAATGAGTGTATAATTACATAATTTAGAATATTTTATTGTGAAAATAACTATTAAAGATTTAAATGTATTTGGATTCCATATTTTTAAGAACTGACTTCCGAAAACTTCCATGAAAAGATATTGTGTGGCCATATTCCAATATTATATTTTGTATACCAAAGAACATGACTAACTAAAGAACAAAGTATATTTAAATGTGTATACCTATTGCAAAATAAATATTTAATCTCAATTTAATTCGTTTTATTTGAATTAATTAAATATACTAAAGATTTTCAGAGGTGGGTGGGATCCGAAAGAAAAATAAAACTCCAAATGAAGTAGGTACATACACATTTTACACATTTATTCCGATTTATTGCATTTTAGACACTTCGAACTTAGTGTTAATGATTTCCTCGTCCGAGTCTAGTAGTGGAAGCGTGCTAGTGGGTATATTTTCTTCGACCCAGCGCAGGTCTGAGTCAAGTGTGTTGTTGTCTTGTTGCGTTGGCTCGGAGCCGGAGTCTCCAGACCCCGTGTTGATGCTGGGTCCGCGCATTTTGACTCCGTAAGCGTCGTTCACAAATTGCTCCTCCTCTTCTGTAATAGATAAAACGAAATTAAAATACTAAGTTAAGAATGTTGTTTTACTTATAACTTTTGTGGCCTGTCCCCAGTTCTACTCTTGAATCCCCGAGTCCTACTCATGTATCCCCGAGTCCTACTCATGTATCCCCGAGTCCTACTCATGTATCCCCGAGTCCTACTCAAGCATCCCCGAGTCCTACTCAAGTATCCCCGAGTCCTACTCATGTATCCCCGAGTCCTACTCAAGCATCCCCGAGTCCTACTCATGTATCCCCGAGTCCTACTCATGTATCCCCGAGTCCTACTCAAGCATCCCCGAGTCCTACTCAAGCATCCCCGAGTCCTACTCAAGTATCCCCGAGTCCTACTCATGTATCCCCGAGTCCTACTCAAGCATCCCCGAGTCCTACTCATGTATCCCCGAGTCCTACTCATGTACCCCCGAGTCCTACTCATGTATCCCCGAGTCCTACTCATGTATACTACTTACCATCGTCATCCTCTGCGGCATCCAGCAGCGGAGTGAAGGCGTATCGCTGGTTGTTGTTGGTGGGGCGCCACAGCACCATTATAACAGTTAGTACACACGCGAACAGCATGTGCCAGTACGCTTCGTCCATCCATACCTCCCGCCAGTCCTAGGAAACAAATAAATTATGTGTGTTTATAATCGTAAAAATTATTACATACATACATACATATAATCACGCCTTTATCCCTAATGGGGTAGACAGAGCGTAAACGACCTAAACAAAGGTTGTTCCGCCACGTCTGACAAGTTTTGAGGGTTATTCCAGATAGATCTGTATATTGCTTAGTGACAGGTTGTCAGCACATCGCCTTAAATAATTACAATATTGAAACCCTTAGCTGATTTTTACAGCATGCCCGGAAGGAGATGCAGCTGGAACATTCTATGTTTTTCTGTCACTCTCAGTCCAGCATGGAAGATTATTAAAATTTTAAATTATTGGACTTCAAATGCGCGATTTGATTCCATGGTGAGTGTAATGTGATGTGTCGTGACAATATATTAGTGGTTCAACAAATCGAAATGTCGGTAGTCGACGCGACCGAAAGAGGGTAGATAATAGACATAGACAGATATAAATTACAACGCTCGCACGACCATTCTACTACTGCAACCATTCCGAAGTATCAAAATAAAAATAAAAACATACAAAATTGCGGTGCAAACCCCGTTCATAATACTTGTTCAAATGTAGTAAATGAACAATAGGGATTTTGACTGGGTGGCTAAAAAGAATCAAAACGTTTATACTTAAAACTAATGGCTAAAATAACTATTGGTCTCATTCATTATTTGAAAAAAAAAAATGCACATTTAGATTTAATAATCGAGTTAAAAATAAATAAAGAAGTTATTGAATTGAGTAGTCAATATTTACAAGCCACTGACGTCACAACCCAGTATTTTCCTCAGGTATTTTCATACAAAAAAGCGTTTTTGACATTTCATAAAAAGTTGCTGATTTGACTAGAAGTCAAATAGCGTATTCTGAAAATCTCATAATACTCACAATGATACAGTCCATGACTCGGTAGGACTTGATGGAGTAGAGCATGAATATCACCGACGATATCACAGCGAATATCAGCGTGTTCGTGAAGTGACGGTACAGCGACAGCTTGATTGCGTTCCTACAGAAATAATACAAGTTTTGATATATACGGGGTGTAAAGGGACAGCGTCCCGCAAACTTATAGGGGTTGCTCAGTCAACGAAACCGAACAACTACCACCAGGATTTTTTTTCAGGAAATGAAAAAAAAAATATTGCTTTTCCATACAAAATGACCACCTCAATCAGACAATTTGTATGGAAAGGCAATATTTTTTTTTCATTTCCTGAAAAATTCTCCTGGTGGTAGTTGTTCAGTATCGTTGACTGAGCAACCCCTATCAGTTTGCGGAACCCTGTCCCTTACACCCGGTATGTTAATTCTATTATGTTAAATTGACAGTGGACAGATATATGCTGAAAAAAAAAACAATACATTAGTGATCATAAGATACGCGAGCGAAGCATAAATAAATACGTTACGTGAGACGCGAGTGTCATAATTAACTTATACCGAATCAGTGTTGAGCGAAGCGAGCGCAACGTCGCACGAAAGCTAAATCAATGCGTTATGCGAGCGAAGCGAACGCAACATTTCACGAAGGTTGAATGAAAACTTTTTGCGAGCGAAAGAGCGCTATGCTTTTATGAAACCTAATCAATTACTTTACACGAGCGAAGCGAGCACGAAATTTTATGAAAATTGATTAGGAAGTTGTATTTCTACATTTACACGAACATATTTTATTTTAAAAAATATTATAAAATAAAATACAGGTTGTGGTTTGACTTAAAGGCCTTTGACGTGGTTCGTGTGATGTTTCTGGTGAGCTTACCTCCTGAGCTGCAGAGTGCGCATGGTGTGCGCGAGGGACACGAACACCCACCAGCAGATGCCGCTGTCCAGTAGTGATAGCGGCGCCTCGGATAGCAGCAAGTCTCGGTTCGAGTCTTCGGCCTGAAAGTAAGGTATTGTCGAGGTTTTCATCAGAATAGGTAGTCAGTTAATCTGACCTCATATTTTTTTTTTCAAGTCCTGTTGATTATAAGGACTAAGGATAACATACATACATACATACATAAAATAACGCCTGTATCCCTAATGGGGTAGGCAGAGCAAAAACGACCTAAACATAGGTAGTTCCACCACGTCTGACAAGTTTTGAGGGTTTACGGATGATCATGTATATTGCTATAGTGACGGGTTGTCAGCCCATCGCCTAAATTACAATACACTAAAACCCTCGAATCCCTTAGCTGGTTTTTACAACATGCCCGGGAGGAGATGCAGCTGGCACATTCTATGTTTTTCTATCTCTTCCAGTCCAGCATGGAAGGACTAAGGCTACATAATTTAATACGCCGTATCTTTAGGACTAGGAAATAATCGTTTACCTTGTGATGTAACCGCAGCCAAGCTTCGATGGCAGCGAGCAGCCCCCACAGCAAGCCGGTGCCCACCACGCGCTGCAGCGCCGGGCCCAGCCGAGGTCTGTTCAACATAATAGCCTCATCATCATCATCAGCTACAACAGTCCACTGCTGGACATGGGCCTCCCCGGCATTGGGGGTATATGCCATACTCACCACGCTTGGCTGGCGGGTTGGTGAGCGCAGTACAAGTTTTCCATTCACAGGGAACGCTGCTGCCCATTCCCTGGATTTATCCTTTAGTCGCCTTTTACGACACCCGCAGGAAGTTATGGGGTGATGCTATTCTAACCCGGCACCACACGGGGAACGTTGTGTTGTGTGACACAATAGCCTACTGTTTAAAAAAATATACGATAGATGTCGCTAATGGTGGACCCGTGTCGTTGAATAGGTCAACAATTTATAAGGAGCTGCTACGGCATTCCAAAACTTGCCTGGAAGGATTTGCTACGTTAGCAATAAGGCCGCCAATTGTACCTACAATATTTTCGTTCGTAAGGGGTGTAAGGGACAGCGTCCAGCAAACTTCTATAAGTTTCTATCTATGGGTTACTCAGTCAACGAAACTGAACAACTAGCACCGGCTTTTTCATACAAAATGACCATATCGATCAGACAATTTGTATGGAAAAGCAATTTTTTTTTTAATTTCCTGAAAAATAATCTTGGTGGTATGTGTTCAGTATCGTTGACTGAGCAACCCCTATCAGTTTGCGGGACGCTGTCCCTTAAACCCGGTATGTATCTTGTATCCAAATATCACTGGTCGGGGCTCTGTCTGCGTCAAATTATTGATGTCTAGTCAGTAAACGCAAGTATACAGGGTGTAAAAAAAAGTACTGCGTTCCTTTAAACCACATGTTCTACTGATAATACCAAACAACTTTCACAAAGTAGAAAAATTTTAGCTCGAAAAAAAAAATTTGTCTTTTCCATACAATGATGCTCTCCAGGATCTGCAGTTTTGTATGGACAAGGCAAAATTTTATTTCGAGCTAAAAATTTTGTGCTTTGGGAAAGTTGTTTGGTATCATCAGTAGTAGTGGTTTAAAGGAACGCAGTACTTTTTTTTACACCCTGTATAGAAGTGAAATAAACTCTTTATATATCTAATTATGGTAATAAACTTACTTGACAATCCCGAATCCCAGCGACACAATGATCACTAGCATCCTGGCGAGCGCGCGTTTACCCACAGACACCCACTCAGCGAACATGTAAGCCTGCGCGTTGAACAACCTGCAATCAATATAGGCATGTTGACTGGGTGGCTAAAAAAATTCAAAACGTTTATACCTTAAAACTGATGGCTAAAATACTGTGGATCTCATTCATCATTTAAAAACAAATGCATATTTCGATTTAATAATCAAGTTAAAAATATAGAAGTTATTGATTTGAGTAGTCAATATTTACAAGCCAGTGACGGCATAAGCCTGTATTTTAATACAAAAAATAGTTTTTGACATTTCATAAAAAGTTGCTGATTTGACTAGTAGTCAAATAGCGTATTGAGATGGGTTAGTTTAGTACATCATCAGCTCATATACCCTAATAGAATAGGACGATCGGGTCTGAGTCGACCACGTGGGCCCAGTACGAATTGGTCAACTTCACACACAACTTTGAATTTCTTCGTAGGCGTGTGCAAATTTTCTCGCGATGTTTTCTTTCACCGTAAAAATGCCGAATAAACGTAGTAGGTACATATGAAATTCGGAAACCGAAAAACACATTAGTATGTGGTTACACCATCGGGCTTAGTACATAACGTAAATCAATGAAATCACGCCTATAACCTTTGCAGGGTAGGCATTAACGGTCCAATGAAAGTTCTTTTTGCCGCGTCTGACAAATATTGAAAGGCTCTCTTAGACAATATTGGGTATAGCCTGAGCAGGCCTGGCTTACTCCGTACTTTAGGTATGGAACTGCTTACCGCCGCCTTAAGCGGTTGGAGTTGTCGATCAACTCGGTGAACGTACAATCATCTGCCTCTCTTTACTTGTTGTCTCGGTACGAATTGTGTTGCGCGGTAGCCAACCCTAACACGTGTACTTTTGTGCGTAATCTTCAGTGTTTTTAGCTATTTGAGCGACCGTTGTAGGGGAGTGCGCTTTCTACGTTTTAAACACTTACCCAGAATGATTGATAGAAGAATAGACTCCATAGTAAGTGGCACTTTCTACCATCCCTAGTAAAGCTACGCCCCCGATCCAATATTGAATACGCAACAGGTCGCGCCAGTTCAGCCCACAGACTATCAACCAGGCACTACATAGGATTGTGTATACGCCGCACATTATACCGAAGAACTGAAAAAAAAAAAAAAAAAAATTGGTTAGTTTTGATTGATTGTAATAGATGGTAAGGGCTTTATGCAAAGCCAAGCCCATTTTTGCCGCCAAGCAGAAGTGCCACGCCCATTTCTTCTTTTAAGGATAAATGCCACGCCTATATGCAAAGCCACGCCCATTTTTGCCGTCAAGCAGAAGTGTTTGTGTTGTGTTCTATGCTCATTTAAAATTATTTTCATCATAGGTCTCAGGATATGATATATAGTTAGTTATTATTATTAGTTACGTTAGTTCCTGGACCTTCCCCCATTAGGGATAGTTGCCACTTGTAATTCTCACCACGCTTAGCAGGCGGATTGGTAAGCATAGCACAGACTAACTACGTAAACAGTAACCTACTTTTCTACATGGGCTGTATTCTTACCGGGAGTAAAGGCCATATAGCAGCAGATAAATATCCAGAAGGAGCGATCATTTCTACGCTGACTGTGACGTTGTATTTGACAGTCGAGCGAATGTCCATCCTCAATGAGTACACGCCTTCTTTCGCTACCGTTACTATCGGGCTGTGTGCATTCTGTAAAATAAAATTTAGAAAATATACCCTATAGGTAACGAAAGTGTGGTTGTAGCAAAAACTAGTTAAGTAATTATTAAATTTTTGAGTTAGGTATATCGTGTCGTGATGAACAAAAATAAGGCGCGTATCATCATACTTTTCGCTCTAAAAAATTACGGTTTTGTGACAGAAAGGGATAGAAGCAAAGAAAAGTGCGATGCCGCGCGCCCAGATGTGGTCCAATTAGCAATGTGCCGTTCAAGAGAATATTCTCGAAAGGCGAGAATATACTCAGGAAATTTCCGATTGGAGAACGGCACATTGCTAGGTCCAATCCAATCCAAGGTTCAAGTCTGATTGAATGAAGCTCTTCTCCTTATTTATTTTATTATTATTTTATAAAAAAAATGCGCTGATTTGTTTGAGAGAAAGAATACAAAAAAATAATAAGTAAAATTACCAACTGAAATAATATAAAGTTAATAATGTATCAATCCCGCATTTTAGTACAGCAAGCAGGGTCTCTATCCAGAATTTTAATGGTTTATTTATTTATTTAACAATTTATTGTACACATAAAAACAGGACATAAAAAACAAGGACACAACAGGCACTGCTTATTTCTAAAAAGAAATTTCTTACAGCAGACCTACAGAAGCGATAATTTTTAATGATGGTTTTAAAGAATTATCATAAGTATTTTGCATTATAATGCTCTCACCTTATATTTAGCATCCGACTCGCCATCGACATTCCCATCAGACTTCTTAGCACTATCAGGTAGTTTCCATAAACCATCGTCTAAGATGATGGTGTTCTTCCCTTCGCATCGGTGTTGATGCTCATAGTTGATTATTAATGAGTTGTTGCTGGGCTCGTTAACACTGGGAAGCCTCATCTTCTCCTTGGGTGTGCAGTCTACTATGTGCTGGGAAATTGAGTTTTTTATTAATTTTACCACTGGGGTTATACAGGGTGTAAAAAAAAGTACTACATTCCTTTAAACCACATGTTCTACTGATGATACCAAACAACTTTCCCAAAGCTCAAAAATTTAAGCCCAAAAAAAAAATTTGCTGCTCTCCGGGATCTGCAGTTTTGTATGGACAAGGAATTTTTTTTTTTTGAGCTTAAATTTTTGTCCTTTGGGAAAGTTGTTTGGTATCATCAGTAGAGCATGTGGTTTGAAGGAACGCAGTACTTTTTTTTTTACACCCTGTATAGGGCAACAGACAAACAAACAAGCAATAACAGACATTTTGCTATAGGCTAATAGATTAAAATTTGAATAAAAAGTTGGTGTAGACATCGCCATTTACAATGGGTTTTATTAACTGTTTTTAATTTAAATGGTCTGGCCACAGGCTGTGCGAGCGGGAAAGCAATACATTTTTACAGTCACACACATAACAAGACAATTTGCCGTTCGCACTGCGCGATAAATCGCCGAAGTAAATTAATTATCCCGTGACCAGGCTGTTGTCTTGAATGAAACTCATATACTTGTTTTATCTCACAACTGCCGGTTTGCCATACTTGTGTGTATAATAAAAATATACACGCGCATTGTCTTAGTGTGCATGAGTTCGCCATTGTAAACCTGTAGTTACACACACAAGTGCACGTGTATGTCTGCACAACCACACACAAGTATGGTCGAGCGGCATTCGTGAGTTAAAAATGGTAAATATTTTAAACAATATCAATGTTTCAATACCTGTTCAAAAAAATGGAAGTAATCTGGTGAGCACATGCTTGGCTCCCAGCGGTACACAACCGTAATATTTGTGGGTACAGCCACATCGCAATGAACTGAAATAAAATACAAACATACATACATACATAAAATCACGCCTTTATCCCTATTGGGGTAGGCAGAGCAAAAACGACCTAAATAAAGGTCATTCCGCCACGTCTGACAAGTTTTGAGGGTTATTATACAGATGATTATGTATATTGCTATAGTGACAGGTTGTCAGCCCATCGCCTAAATTGCAATACACTGAAACCCTCGATTCCCTTAGCTGATTTTTACAGCATGCACGGGAGGAGATGCAGCTGGCACATTCTATGTTTTTCTATCTCTCCCAGTCCAGCATGGAAGTAATCAGTCAGCATGTATCATTCCCACGGGAACTATTTACGCGCGGGTGAAACCGCGGAGCGAAAAGCTAGTATACCTACTTATAATGATAAAAATACAAATAATGTTCACATGAAATATGGGGTTTGTCAAAATTGTTCATATAATTATACCTATCATTTACATATTTCAGTATGGTTAAATGGCATGCAAATTTAATTTTACAAGCTTAATTGTTATAACAGAGTGTGAATGTACCTAACCTACTAAGAAAATAAAGAACTGTTTTTTTTTAACAAACATGTCTTGTTAAATTACTAACCAATATTTTAGCCTTTCACACAATCAACTGTTTTGCCAGTGACCTGACCTGTAAACCTGGTTTAAGATAGGTAGTACTCAAATATGATGATTATATTACCTCTTCAGTAATAATACCTCATGAATTTAACTTAAAACCAGATGTAATAATAGTAAGTTATAAAATCCATAAATTAAAAGTCCTTGGTAACAAAATTTGAATAGTTGGTTAAAGGAAAAGGTCTAAATGGTAATTCAGTACTATATAACATGCTTATCTCATACAAAACAACAAATTTAATTACAGTTTACAAAATTCATATTGTAAGGTAAAATACAAGGACCTTTGTAGTATGCTGTTAAGATCAACTATGGTTATAATTATTTATTGGAAATAATAATAATAAAATTCTTATCTACTTAATCCAGAAACAGAGGTCTTCAAGCAAACTTATAGCTAAGCTAACAAAACACCTTAACATTTTTATTTGACTAACTGATAGAGCTAAGTAATTTGAATCTTATCTGTATGCATGTGATTATGGACACGAAACCCATATTTTTTTAGACATATCAACTCTTAAGGTTATCTCAATAGTCTATACTTGCATGCATTTTTAAGGCCCAAGTTAGCTAATTCATAATTCAATTAGTAATAATAATAATTTTAGGTGTTGATAACATTATACATTTGATTACTATTTTCGTATATGAACATGCAGCTTGTAATTAGAATTGTAAATGATAAATATATTTCAGTGCTCTATGATTAGTGAACACATTTGTATTCTACTATTAAAATCACTATTAAAATCTATGACTCAAAGTTTAGCCATAGGATGATCTTATATTAAATAAGCCTGTTTAGAGTATACTTTGTGATACTTACTTAAAATTTTGAGTTTAGAATCTTTAAATAATGATTTGGCCAACGCGAAGAAGCAGGTTTCCTGAAATTAAAAATATTATATATAGGACATACTAACAAAGTTTTATAGTTTTAGTGAATTAATTTACACAGTATATAAATACAAAATAAACATTAATTGCAGAAGTACAATAATTAAAAGAATTTGTGTGCACATGGGACCAAGTTCACGTGGCATTTTGCAATAAATTATCAAATAAATCGACGTTTTCCCGGTATATTATCAGAACAATGATAAACAGTGAGTGGGTAGCGGCGGCATGACTAACATTTTGCTCGGCATACATAGGTAAACCTATAGAAAACTAGCCGCTAGAAAATCTTATCTTAGGGATGGTTCTTGCAAGATTCTATGGTTATCTATGTTACAGTAAAATTTCTTACCCCGCTTAGCGACAATTCCCATTTTCCTATATCAGAAAATTTGCTAGACCGGGTATAAAGAGTATTACACCGTAGAAGCAATTTAGCCTTACTTCAAAGTCGGGTCCAATTTGCTTAAGGGACACTAACTCGTGAAATAGAGGAGCTTGAAACTAGGTTAGATATGTTAAAAATAGACAAAAATATACATGTTAATAATCTGTATTCAATTCTACAGGCAAAGTCTTCAGTCAAAAGATATGATTTTTTTTTCGAAAATAAAAACTTTAAAATTCATTTTCTCGGAATGTTGTCTATGGAGGTTAGCCATTTTGCCTTTCCTGCGTCGATATGAAGTAAAATAAAAGTTGTTGTATTTTGCACTGTTTTATTTTTATGTTCTGCATACACTTGTATGTCAAAATTGGCTTAATTCCCTTATTCACAAACTTAAAACATAATTATTTGATTATTTACATTGTACTGTTAAGTCCATAAATTAAATAAAAACTTAGTGTGTATAAAATGTCCATGATACAAAAATTCAGCCATTAGGTCAAGTAGTAAAATAGCCTATGCTTATGAATAAGGGGATATCTTAGCCCTTACAATCTAATAATATTTTAAGGCTTATAATGTCCTGTATATAAATTTTGTGAAAAATCAGATTCCTGATACAACAATTCATTGAAGTTAAATGAGGAAGATGATTTTATGTAGTATCTATACAGGAAATCAAGCTTAAAAACAGTGCTTCTCTACTTGATAAGTGGCAGAGCCAAAATACATCCATTAGGAACCCATTTCTGGTTCTGTTTCTTCCGTAGAAAGTGTTCTCGGAGGAGTTGTGTGTGTATTCATTTGTGAAAACACCTCCTTTTCCCCCAAAGCTAATGGGTCAGGTTGGGGATCTGATGGGACGTATACCATCATTGGGGATGGAGACGCAGGTATTTACTGATACTGTAGTACCAGTACCAGTTGCCTCTTGCTCCTCTAAAAACCTGTCCATATAATCAGTATGCCCTGGATGTAAAGTATATTTCTTTTTCTCCAAACGGGCTTTATTTGCAAAGATATCATGTCGTTCTGTTTTCTTCCAAATGTAATAAAACTGTACAAGTTCTCCTACAGATCTTGTTCGGACCTTATGCTGTCTTATGAGGTGAAAATCCTTTCCATGTGCTTTAATACCATTTTCGAAATTGCGACATTCTTCTTCTGACCATAGACTTGCATGTGCAGGAGTCTGGGCTGAAATTCTTCGCCGTCTTAATGCTTCCTCCACATTATGACCACATTGTTGCAGTAGAAATAGTGCTTCTTCATCATCTCTAAGATGCTTTCCTCTTGGGACAGCATCAACCCCTGTACCAGTATTCATAGCACATATTTTTTTCATATAATCTTCTATGACTTTTTCATCCAAAACAGTTGGATTCCAAAGTAACTTGTCCTCATTTTCATAGGGCAGTGCATCATCATAGCTGCAAAGGCCCTCAGGAATACCCGCTTGGTAATCGCTACCAACCATAATTGTCTTTTTCCAATCATCCTCATCTGGGCTATAATCATAGTCATCTTCTTCTTCTGACGGGGGTCTAGAGCCAGAGCGTAGGCAGCGCGTGGCTTCTGGGCTTGTGGTTTCAGTGTATAACTGTGGTCAACGCTGACTCTGGCTTCTCTGGTACCTCCTCCGGCACCACTTCTGGTGGTTGCTCGGGGACTGGTTTGTCCATGGTTCTATCGTATCCGTATAGCGCGAGGAGTTCCTCCAGGGGCATATCACCCTCACGCTGCAGACTGTTGAGCTCGGCCTTCGGGTCCTGTTGCTCCCCAGCCGCTAGTGCCTCTTCTTCGTCAAGTGTTCTCTCGTCGTCGAAATCATTTACCATCATATCAACGGTAGGCTCAAAGAGAGACTTGTCGTTCCCCACGTCCATACTCGCATCGTGTTCGCTTACATTGGCTACTAGCGCGCAATCTGACATGACTGGGAACCTCTGATGATTACGACTACTCTACCAGCAAAGCATGATAATCATCCACCGTTGTTATTGTTGACTCGTATAGTAGAACATTATAATAAGTAGAAAACATCACAACTGACACATATTATGCGAAATTTACGGCAAAATACGATGAACAAAACAAAAATATTTTGACACGAAAATAGCCACCACAAATGGCTGTCATATTTTATTCATCGTTCGGATACACGGCAGTCCGTAAATAACATCATGTATCCGAACAGATTCTTTTTTTTTATGGTCAATTCGTGTCAATCGGTGATAAAAATTGAAAGTGTAGGTAGAGTCCAACCGGATTGTACTTTTTTGGTGAATGATAATGGTGATGTGCTAGAGCAAGTAAGCGCTATTTGAAAATGTATCTTGTTTATTCATCCTGAAATTTTAATTAAACTTATAGTCGTGTAAAAAAAAACAGGGAGACGCACGTCATTTATTTTCTGAGTAATGTCAAAAAACTGTCAAGTAGTCTACTTACTACCCGTGTAGTTTTGTAAAATTACAAAAATTTAAGTACAGTAACTAAAAATGTTAGAAGAACGATCGCATCACAGAAAATAACCATAGTTCCTTTACTTATTTATTATTTCCATTTAAAATGTACCGTAGTTTAGTTTTTCTAGTATTATGTTTTGTCAATATTTCGCACAGTTTTTCAGATATAGGAAAATGGGAATTGTCGCTAAGCGGGGTAAGAAATTTTACTGTAACATAGATAACCATAGAATCTTGCAAGAACCATCCCTAAGATAAGATTTTCTAGCGGCTAGTTTTCTATAGGTTTACCTATGTATGCCGAGCAAAATGTTAGTCATGCCGCCGCTACCCACTCACTGTTTATCATTGTTCTGATAATATACCGGGAAAACGTCGATTTATTTGATAATTTATTGCAAAATGCCACGTGAACTTGGTCCCATGTGCACACAAATTCTTTTAATTATTGTACTTCTGCAATTAATGTTTATTTTGTATTTATATACTGTGTAAATTAATTCACTAAAACTATAAAACTTTGTTAGTATGTCCTATATATAATATTTTTAATTTCAGGAAACCTGCTTCTTCGCGTTGGCCAAATCATTATTTAAAGATTCTAAACTACGGTACATTTTAAATGGAAATAATAAATAAGTAAAGGAACTATGGTTATTTTCTGTGATGCGATCGTTCTTCTAACATTTTTAGTTACTGTACTTAAATTTTTGTAATTTTACAAAACTACACGGGTAGTAAGTAGACTACTTGACAGTTTTTTGACATTACTCAGAAAATAAATGACGTGCGTCTCCCTGTTTTTTTTTACACGACTATAAGTTTAATTAAAATTTCAGGATGAATAAACAAGATACATTTTCAAATAGCGCTTACTTGCTCTAGCACATCACCATTATCATTCACCAAAAAAGTACAATCCGGTTGGACTCTACCTACACTTTCAATTTTTATCACCGATTGACACGAATTGACCATAAAAAAAAAGAATCTGTTCGGATACATGATGTTATTTACGGACTGCCGTGTATCCGAACGATGAATAAAATATGACAGCCATTTGTGGTGGCTATTTTCGTGTCAAAATATTTTTGTTTTGTTCATCGTATTTTGCCGTAAATTTCGCATAATATGTGTCAGTTGTGATGTTTTCTACTTATTATAATGTTCTACTATACGAGTCAACAATAACAACGGTGGATGATTATCATGCTTTGCTGGTAGAGTAGTCGTAATCATCAGAGGTTCCCAGTCATGTCAGATTGCGCGCTAGTAGCCAATGTAAGCGAACACGATGCGAGTATGGACGTGGGGAACGACAAGTCTCTCTTTGAGCCTACCGTTGATATGATGGTAAATGATTTCGACGACGAGAGAACACTTGACGAAGAAGAGGCACTAGCGGCTGGGGAGCAACAGGACCCGAAGGCCGAGCTCAACAGTCTGCAGCGCGAGGAGTCG
>JARACY010002283.1:0-44580 GCA_029255725.1 Scrobipalpa atriplicella | reverse complement strand
AGAAGAAGTGAGCACGAGTTAATGCTCGTATGTACGTAAAATGATACGTCGATATTGTTAACGGTACGAATAGGTATAAGTAACATCGTAAAATGATACGTCGATATTGTTAACGGTACGAATAGGTATAAGTAACATCGTAAAATGATACGTCGATATTGTTAACGGTACGAATAGGTATAAGTAACATCGTAAAATGATACGTCGATATTGTTAACGGTACGAATAGGTATAAGTAACATCGTAAAATGATACGTCGATATTGTTAACGGTACGAATAGGTATAAGTAACATCGTAAAATGATACGTCGATATTGTTAACGGTACGAATAGGTATAAGTAACATCGTAAATGATACGTCGATATTGTTAACGGTACGAATAGGTATAAGTAACATCGTAAAATGATACGTCGATATTGTTAACGGTACGAATAGGTATAAGTAACATCGTAAAATGATACGTCGATATTGTTAACGGTACGAATAGGTATAAGTAACATCGTAAAATAATACGTCGATATTGTTAACGGTACGAATAGGTATAAGTAACATCGTAAAATGATACGTCGATATTGTTAACGGTACGAATAGGTATAAGTAACATCGTAAAATGATACGTCGATATTGTTAACGGTACGAATAGGTATAAGTAACATCGTAAAATGATACGTCGATATTGTTAACGGTACGAATAGGTATAAGTAACATCGTAAAATGATACGTCGATATTGTTAACGGTACGAATAGGTATAAGTAACATCGTAAAATGATACGTCGATATTGTTAACGGTACGAATAGGTATAAGTAACATCGTAAAATGTTACATAATGTTATTATCCTACCTAGGTACAAGATACAGGTAGCGATTATTAGGTACAATAGGGATCAAATTCCTTCTATCTGATCATGGTGTGGGCTACCGTACCCTCCGTGTACAAGTTGGAGACCAGCGAGTCTTAAAGTTCAGACCCTAAATGTTTTGAGTGTCAGATAGATAGACCTCAAATATAAATGTACCAGTATATAAGTTCGTGAAAGCACGACCCGCAAATCGGCACTCTAAGTAAGTAGCCAGGTGTTTAAAGTCGACTATGGTTAATTTGTATGATAACCAAACTATAGCGCTCAGAATATTATTGTAAAAGGTACCTTAACTTATAAAAAGCATGCAATGTGTACCTAATGGGCCCATGGACATAATATATAGTATATAATCAAGGATATTATTATACTAATAAAATTTCTATGACGTAAATTTGTTTTTAAGTGGGAATAGCTAACCCAAAAAAAAAAACAATTGTGATAATAAATACACGGATTTGACAAAGAAAATGGATATGACTCTAAAATGGAATATAGTTAAAATTGTAGATATAATTGTAATAGTAGTTGTGTTATTTTATTACTGTTAGGTATGTAGTCTTTGCCATCTCTATATAAACATTATTGAAAAGATAATGGAAGCATTTGGTGGTATTTCTCCAAAATTTAGATTTTTATGTAAAAAAAAAAAAAAGTCTTCTAAATAAATCTTTTTTTTTTTCTTTCAAGGGGGAAGCTGCAGTGTAATGACGCACCTACTCGCCCCTACTTAGTACTATACTTACTACGCTATATATATGTATGCATTAGCTATAAGGGCAGTCAATATACGACATCCAAAAGTATCGGTTGTTTCACTTAAAGTCGCTCCGAATGCATCTTAACCGTGCAAAGCTATTAATAGAGTCTGTCTAATGAGTCGTTGCACACGAAAATGGCGGCAATTTTAAAAAACTTTCACATTTAAACACAGAAAAACTACAAAAAAAAACTATTTTGATACTTTCATACAAAAAAAAACCTATTTTGATATTTCCATACAAATAAAATAAAAGTATCAAAATAGTTTTATTGTAGTTTTTCTGTGTTTACATTTAGAGAATTTTAATATTAGCGCCATTTCCGTGTGCAACGACTCATTAGACAGATTCTATGATTGTGCACCGCTGCGGTCTTACAGCTGAGAGCGATCTCTACCAGACAACCTGATTGTAACATACCCAACAGTCTCCATGCGATCAAACAGCTGGTCCATATCTTCTTCTTCTTGCTTTATCTCTATTTGTTCCTTCTCTGTGTGCTCTGTCTCTGTCTCTGTCTCTGTCTCTGCCGCGTTGATGAGCGGAGTGGAACACTTGCTCTGGACTAACACGCAGGAGAGCTTAGAGGTTAGGTATTGCTGGAAGAAAAGGTACAAATTTTATTATAATTAAATATGATTCGCGACGAATTTCCACAAACCGAAACCACCAGCGACTAATACGCACACACACACACACACACACACACACACACACACACGCACACACACACACACACACACACACACACACACACACGCACGCACGCACGCACACACACACACACACACGCACGCACGCACGCACGCACGCACGCACACACACACACACACACACATACACACACATACACAATGTCTCGTTAATGTTTTTTCTATTTAAATGTGTGATTTCTGCAATTTTCTGAACTAAACAAATATATTTTTGAAATTATTATAGTCGCTATTTTGACGAGCAGTCGCATTGAGCGTTGGTGAGCGACTGGTCGTTTTTGCTCTGCCTACCCCATTAGGGATAAAGGCGTGATTTTATGTATGTATGTATTAGGTACCTTGTAAAGTAGCTCTTTGCTCTGATGTTGGTGCACTCGGATGTGCCTGTCCGCACTCGTGCTCACCACAACAACCGACGAACCCACATCTGCCAAACAAAAAATACATTGGCGCTAATTCAGGACGCAATATTTCTAGTTCTAATTCTTAGTAGCGCTGCCACTATCTTAACTTTGACATAAGAACAGGATAGCAAATAAACACACGACATTGACATTCCTAATCATAATCACACACAACCTTTGAATTTCTTCGTTAGGTGTGTGCAGGTTTCCTCACGATGTTTTCCTTCACCGTAAAAGCGCCGAATAAACGTACATATGAAATTCAAAAACCGAAAAACACATTGGTACGTGGTGGGATTCGAACCACGACCTCCTGCACAGAAGGCCGCGGCCCTATCCACTACACCATCCGGACTTCAATCTTCAAATTTCGAACGAATACGAATACTTGGTGTTCTTCTTCTTCTTAGCGAGTGGATTTTCGAGTCGAACAACGACCCGATAAACCCTGGTGTCAGAGTTTTCAAACCGCCTAGTAGCTCAGCTATAGGCCTCTGACACGGTTTCAGTAACGACCACTATCAAAGACAGCGACCGGGACCGACGGCTTAACGTGCCCTTCGAAGCACGGAATCCTTTTTCTTTTCGGACAATCAGGTGATTCAGCCTGCAATGTCCTAACCAAACTGGGGAAAATCTCACAAAGTGATAAATTGACAAATATCAACTTTGCGTCCCCCCCATGGGAATCGAACCCAGGACCTCCGGATTGTAAGCCCATGGCTCAGACCACTAGACCACGGAGGCAGTTATACGAATACTTGGTGTTTAGAAATGTCTTCCTTACCGGCAGTCGCAATGCTAGTAACAGCCCCTACGGCTCCTTTGTAACCCTTATCAGGTTTCCCAACACGCAGATCCACCTGATGCAGCTGACCACGACCGAAACCCACCAAGAACGACCTGAAATACATACATACATACATTAAATCACGCCTTTATCCCCCTAACGGGGTAGGCAGAGCAAATACATACATACATACATACATATATTCACGCCTTTATCCCTAATGGGGTAGGCAGAACAAAAACGACCTAAACAAAGGTCGTCTCGCCACGTCTGACAAGTTTTGAGGGTTATTATTACAGATGATAATGTATATGAGGAGATGCAGCTGGCACATTCTATGTTTTTCTATCACTCCCAGTCCAGCATGGAAGTAGTTATTATTATTTTTAAGACGTTATTATTACTGTATTCTTGCAAATAAATGATTATCATATCTTAGCACTGACCTCTCGGTGAGCCCGCGAGCGACACACGTGGCGGCCATGTTGGGGAACTCCAGGTTGCACACCGGCCGCCGCTGAGCGCGACTGTCGTACAACCTGACACATTATCCAGGGAGAATCAAACACTCGCTACGCTCGCAATAAACATAAATGAAAATCCGATCAATAATGCTACCGATTCGGTTACAGAATCAACTTAACTTATTTAAGTTTAGTCCTGTCACTTTCCATTTCGAGCGAACAGAAAAGGATGGCAGTATAGACGGACTTATTATAAACCTGTCACATAGATCGAATGCACGAAACGAAACGCATTTTAGTCGGGACCCTTTCACATCACAACTTAATTTGACTTATCTAGAGCGTTATACGTCAGTTTGACACAATTATAATCAGCTGTTGTGTTGCTGTCTCTATTTTATTCAAATTTTAGAAAGTGACAGGACTAAACTTAAGGCCCCCTTCGTCTTTTTCTTTATGTATAAGGAGTACAGAAAATAACCACACTTTCGCTCATTTTTACGTTTTTATTTATATAGAAAAAAATAAGCGCCAAATTATAAATCTATCCATTAATATCCCTGCCAAACCTGATAAGTATATGAACTGCTAAATTTTCAAAAAAATTGCATTCACCCAAGTCTCATAAAACTTAAAATACTGTCAAAATCGATGTTACTTCTGTTTTTTTTTTATCGAGTCAAATGTTAAATATTGTGTTTTTATCCATAAAAGTCACTAGATCAAACGTTTATCTGTACTATATATTTTTTTAGGATTTTAAATACGATGATTTTTTTGAAAACAACTCGATTTAGAAACATAAATTTCGAAGAAGGGGCCCTTAAATTAGTTAAGTTGAAGCTGTTTCCGAATCGCCGCCATTGGCGATGCAATGGCAATGTCGGATCTCGTACTCCTCGCTACGCTCGCAATAAAGATTAATGTACTCCGATCAATAACGTAATATTCACACTCGCAACGCTCGTGATAAAGCTTACTGTCCGATATATCACGCTCGCTTCGCTCGCAATACTTTTAAGTATTGGAACTAGTAAAAATATACTTACGTTGAAATAGTATATTTCATTACAAGTTCGGGAACGTTGTCATTGCAAAGAGTTCCGACAAATGTCTACCCGAGCCGAGGCACAGCCGAAGGCGAGGGATGACAGTCGGAACAAGTTGCAATGACGGTTCCGCACGTTCCTACTGAACAACTATTTTTAATACAGTTGCGAAAAAATGAAGCAACTTAATAAAATAACATTTTCTGAAAAACTGTTTGTTTTTTTCTCTTCTCTCCACTCAATAAATTCGTCATATGTGGCGACTTTTTGACTTTTCCGGTAAAATGTTCTCCAAAGCATTTTGTGCAATTATACCGAGTTCCGGTGGTGTTCATTCATATAAAATATCGTCGGAATTACTCATTTTGTGCAACACACAACTAAACTAGCAAAGATTTTTTTTTGGCAGGGATATTAATGGATAGATTTATAATTTGGCGCTTATTTTTTTCTATATAAATAAAAACGTAAAAATGAGCGAAAGTGTGGTTATTTTCTGTACTCCTTATACATAAAGAAAAAGACGAAGGGGGCCTTAAGTTTAGTCCTGTCACTTTCTAAAATTTGAATAAAATAGAGACAGCAACACAACAGCTGATTATAATTGTGTCAAACTGACGTATAACGCTCTAGATAAGTCAAATTAAGTTGTGATGTGAAAGGGTCCCGACTAAAATGCGTTTCGTTTCGTGCATTCGATCTATGTGACAGGTTTATAATAAGTCCGTCTATACTGCCATCCTTTTCTGTTCGCTCGAAATGGAAAGTGACAGGACTAAACTTAAATAAGTTAAGTTGATTCTGTAACCGAATCGGTAGCATTATTGATCGGATTTCATTTATGTTTATTGCGAGCGTAGCGAGTGTTTGATTCTCCCTGGATAATGTGTCAGGTTGTACGACAGTCGCGCTCAGCGGCGGCCGGTGTGCAACCTGGAGTTCCCCAACATGGCCGCCACGTGTGTCGCTCGCGGGCTCACCGAGAGGTCAGTGCTAAGATATGATAATCATTTATTTGCAAGAATACAGTAATAATAACGTCTTAAAAATAATAATAACTACTTCCATGCTGGACTGGGAGTGATAGAAAAACATAGAATGTGCCAGCTGCATCTCCTCATATACATTATCATCTGTAATAATAACCCTCAAAACTTGTCAGACGTGGCGAGACGACCTTTGTTTAGGTCGTTTTTGTTCTGCCTACCCCATTAGGGATAAAGGCGTGAATATATGTATGTATGTATGTATGTATTTGCTCTGCCTACCCCGTTAGGGGGATAAAGGCGTGATTTAATGTATGTATGTATGTATTTCAGGTCGTTCTTGGTGGGTTTCGGTCGTGGTCAGCTGCATCAGGTGGATCTGCGTGTTGGGAAACCTGATAAGGGTTACAAAGGAGCCGTAGGGGCTGTTACTAGCATTGCGACTGCCGGTAAGGAAGACATTTCTAAACACCAAGTATTCGTATAACTGCCTCCGTGGTCTAGTGGTCTGAGCCATGGGCTTACAATCCGGAGGTCCTGGGTTCGATTCCCATGGGGGGGACGCAAAGTTGATATTTGTCAATTTATCACTTTGTGAGATTTTCCCCAGTTTGGTTAGGACATTGCAGGCTGAATCACCTGATTGTCCGAAAAGAAAAAGGATTCCGTGCTTCGAAGGGCACGTTAAGCCGTCGGTCCCGGTCGCTGTCTTTGATAGTGGTCGTTACTGAAACCGTGTCAGAGGCCTATAGCTGAGCTACTAGGCGGTTTGAAAACTCTGACACCAGGGTTTATCGGGTCGTTGTTCGACTCGAAAATCCACTCGCTAAGAAGAAGAAGAACACCAAGTATTCGTATTCGTTCGAAATTTGAAGATTGAAGTCCGGATGGTGTAGTGGATAGGGCCGCGGCCTTCTGTGCAGGAGGTCGTGGTTCGAATCCCACCACGTACCAATGTGTTTTTCGGTTTTTGAATTTCATATGTACGTTTATTCGGCGCTTTTACGGTGAAGGAAAACATCGTGAGGAAACCTGCACACACCTAACGAAGAAATTCAAAGGTTGTGTGTGATTATGATTAGGAATGTCAATGTCGTGTGTTTATTTGCTATCCTGTTCTTATGTCAAAGTTAAGATAGTGGCAGCGCTACTAAGAATTAGAACTAGAAATATTGCGTCCTGAATTAGCGCCAATGTATTTTTTGTTTGGCAGATGTGGGTTCGTCGGTTGTTGTGGTGAGCACGAGTGCGGACAGGCACATCCGAGTGCACCAACATCAGAGCAAAGAGCTACTTTACAAGGTACCTAATACATACATACATAAAATCACGCCTTTATCCCTAATGGGGTAGGCAGAGCAAAAACGACCAGTCGCTCACCAACGCTCAATGCGACTGCTCGTCAAAATAGCGACTATAATAATTTCAAAAATATATTTGTTTAGTTCAGAAAATTGCAGAAATCACACATTTAAATAGAAAAAACATTAACGAGACATTGTGTATGTGTGTGTATGTGTGTGTGTGTGTGTGTGTGCGTGCGTGCGTGCGTGCGTGCGTGCGTGTGTGTGTGTGTGTGTGCGTGCGTGCGTGCGTGTGTGTGTGTGTGTGTGTGTGTGTGTGTGTGTGTGCGTGTGTGTGTGTGTGTGTGTGTGTGTGTGTGTGTGTGCGTATTAGTCGCTGGTGGTTTCGGTTTGTGGAAATTCGTCGCGAATCATATTTAATTATAATAAAATTTGTACCTTTTCTTCCAGCAATACCTAACCTCTAAGCTCTCCTGCGTGTTAGTCCAGAGCAAGTGTTCCACTCCGCTCATCAACGCGGCAGAGACAGAGACAGAGACAGAGACAGAGCACACAGAGAAGGAACAAATAGAGATAAAGCAAGAAGAAGAAGATATGGACCAGCTGTTTGATCGCATGGAGACTGTTGGGTATGTTACAATCAGGTTGTCTGGTAGAGATCGCTCTCAGCTGTAAGACCGCAGCGGTGCACAATCATAGAATCTGTCTAATGAGTCGTTGCACACGGAAATGGCGCTAATATTAAAATTCTCTAAATGTAAACACAGAAAAACTACAATAAAACTATTTTGATACTTTTATTTTATTTGTATGGAAATATCAAAATAGGTTTTTTTTGTATGAAAGTATCAAAATAGTTTTTTTTTGTAGTTTTTCTGTGTTTAAATGTGAAAGTTTTTTAAAATTGCCGCCATTTTCGTGTGCAACGACTCATTAGACAGACTCTATTAATAGCTTTGCACGGTTAAGATGCATTCGGAGCGACTTTAAGTGAAACAACCGATACTTTTGGATGTCGTATATTGACTGCCCTTATAGCTAATGCATACATATATATAGCGTAGTAAGTATAGTACTAAGTAGGGGCGAGTAGGTGCGTCATTACACTGCAGCTTCCCCCTTGAAAGAAAAAAAAAAAGATTTATTTAGAAGACTTTTTTTTTTTTTTACATAAAAATCTAAATTTTGGAGAAATACCACCAAATGCTTCCATTATCTTTTCAATAATGTTTATATAGAGATGGCAAAGACTACATACCTAACAGTAATAAAATAACACAACTACTATTACAATTATATCTACAATTTTAACTATATTCCATTTTAGAGTCATATCCATTTTCTTTGTCAAATCCGTGTATTTATTATCACAATTGTTTTTTTTTTTGGGTTAGCTATTCCCACTTAAAAACAAATTTACGTCATAGAAATTTTATTAGTATAATAATATCCTTGATTATATACTATATATTATGTCCATGGGCCCATTAGGTACACATTGCATGCTTTTTATAAGTTAAGGTACCTTTTACAATAATATTCTGAGCGCTATAGTTTGGTTATCATACAAATTAACCATAGTCGACTTTAAACACCTGGCTACTTACTTAGAGTGCCGATTTGCGGGTCGTGCTTTCACGAACTTATATACTGGTACATTTATATTTGAGGTCTATCTATCTGACACTCAAAACATTTAGGGTCTGAACTTTAAGACTCGCTGGTCTCCAACTTGTACACGGAGGGTACGGTAGCCCACACCATGATCAGATAGAAGGAATTTGATCCCTATTGTACCTAATAATCGCTACCTGTATCTTGTACCTAGGTAGGATAATAACATTATGTAACATTTTACGATGTTACTTATACCTATTCGTACCGTTAACAATATCGACGTATCATTTTACGATGTTACTTATACCTATTCGTACCGTTAACAATATCGACGTATCATTTTACGATGTTACTTATACCTATTCGTACCGTTAACAATATCGACGTATCATTTTACGATGTTACTTATACCTATTCGTACCGTTAACAATATCGACGTATCATTTTACGATGTTACTTATACCTATTCGTACCGTTAACAATATCGACGTATCATTTTACGATGTTACTTATACCTATTCGTACCGTTAACAATATCGACGTATTATTTTACGATGTTACTTATACCTATTCGTACCGTTAACAATATCGACGTATCATTTTACGATGTTACTTATACCTATTCGTACCGTTAACAATATCGACGTATCATTTTACGATGTTACTTATACCTATTCGTACCGTTAACAATATCGACGTATCATTTTACGATGTTACTTATACCTATTCGTACCGTTAACAATATCGACGTATCATTTTACGATGTTACTTATACCTATTCGTACCGTTAACAATATCGACGTATCATTTTACGATGTTACTTATACCTATTCGTACCGTTAACAATATCGACGTATCATTTTACGATGTTACTTATACCTATTCGTACCGTTAACAATATCGACGTATCATTTTACGATGTTACTTATACCTATTCGTACCGTTAACAATATCGACGTATCATTTTACGATGTTACTTATACCTATTCGTACCGTTAACAATATCGACGTATCATTTTACGTACATACGAGCATTAACTCGTGCTCACTTTCTTTACTTCCGAGCATAATTTCGTTTCTTAATAAACAATGTTGTTCATATTTCTGTACTTGATCACACAATCCTTTCTTTGAATATATGGCATAATTAGCTTCGCTGTGATTTCGGATGATCAGTCCAATAACACGCAAAACTATCTATACCACAAATTCCCATTCAATCTTCCGATCTGCAGGATCATCACAATCGAATAGTCAAGACAAGCTTCAATATCATTATCAATCTTTCATTCATGAACAACATTCATCGCTACCTAACACCTTAGGTGTACATCTGTTTAGGTAGGTATCTAATATTTCTGTACAATATCATTGTACTGGGGTTTGTAGGTAACACTGTTACGTCACTACTACTCTATAAATTGAAACAACTTATAATAGGTACACATATACATAGTTAGTTCAATCAACTTTGTAAACTTCGAAACAGCATATTCTGCAAAATACTCTGTATCGGTAGAAATTGTTTCACAACTACTTTGCGTTTTTCGCTGAAATGCATCTTGTGTTGCTAAATAAAATTGATGTCCAATTTTTATCAATTATTGCGAAAGTGTGCAAAACTGCTTACACGTAACCCACATTTTGGCTACTTACACGTGTAGGTGAATCAACTTTTACTAAAATTTTACAATATAGGTGCTTACATTTTAAGATAATATTCGTTCTTTTTCTACATAGTCATAATATAATTATGCGTATTCACAATTTAAGTGCTAGATACTTAACGCATTAACCAAATTTCGTCAAAAAAAATGTCAAACGATATGCGTTTTACATACTGCCTACCTCGTAAAAATTAAAGGCGTGACTCTATGTATGCATAATTATGTAACTTACGTTTTAATTTAACGCGTGGAGTACCTACGCGTCTGGTCTAAGTAGGTCGTGACGACAGCGTTGACTTGGCGTGCGGCTTAGTCGTGGATACCCCGTAGGTCGCATGTTTGATTTTTTCACATGACCTGGCTGCTCCTCATCGGACCTGTACTTTATCTACGGCGCCCAGCAGACATAATCCTCGCATCAACTAGGCTTGAATATATACTGCGAGCGCCCAGCAGCTACAACCTCTTGAATCTTCTTATAATGTATCTCCTCGTCATGGAAATATCCTCTTCATGGGGTGCTGTCATCTTCTTCAAGTTCTTATTTTTAAATTTAATGTCGTGTCCATAACTTAATGTAGTTTTTGACGAGCTCCTCGTTGAGGTCGGGCCGTAACTGGCCTGGAACCAGCGTTGCTTTCATTGCACTATATACTCTATTGACTTCATACTTAGTGCGTGACCATACTCCTTCAAAAATAGGGATCCGTCGCTGCGTGGCCAACTGCGTCGAGCTGACAGCGGCGCTAGACTTCGACCAATGCTTCCGTTCTGTATTATAACGTGACATGTCCATGATGAAGTCGTGGAATGATCTTGGACTCGGCACTTTATTTTTATCACATTATATAAAGTTCTATTTTATTCACTTAATAGTCTTAAAAGTCATTTATTTCACGAATCACTAATTGTCTGTGTCGTGTCAAATATTATTAAAATTTTCACTATCCGGTTCTTTACTGGGTTCATGGGATTTATTTTTTGTCACGAACAAATTACTAAATTTTATAATTTTTCCCATGATACCCAGCTCTGTCCAGAAGGGACAAAGCTGGCTAGGGTCGCCATGCACGGTTAAGATGCATTCGGAGCGACTTTAAGTGAAACAACCGATACTTTTGGATGTCGTATATTGACTGCCCTTATAGCTAATGCATACATATATATAGCGTAGTAAGTATAGTACTAAGTAGGGGCGAGTAGGTGCGTCATTACACTGCAGCTTAGTCTGTTCTGTTCGTATATTTTTTGTAAATATGTTCAGTTTTTTTTTTGTGTGTGTTTGTCAATCGTCAACACAGATTTGGGGACACTTCTGCCAGTGGCCTCGATTCACGCCGTCCAGTTACTAATTCTAATTCTTAGTAGCGCCGTCACTTTCTTATACCGGGTGTAAGGGACAGCGTCCCGCAAACTGATAGGGGTTGCTCAGTCAACGATACTGAACAACTATCACCAGGAATTTTTTTCAGGAAATGAAAAAAAAATTTTGCTTTTCCATACAAATTGTCTGATCGAGGTGGTCATTTTGTATGAAAACGCAAATTTTTTTTTTCATTTCCTGAAAAATATTCCTGATGGTATTTGTTCAGTTTTGTTGACTGAGCAACCCCTATTAGTTTGCGGGACGCTGTCCCTTACACCCCGTATTTGACATAAGAACAGGACAGCAAATAAACACATGACATTGACATTCCTAATCTGACATTAGATTGCTTAAGATTGCTTATTTAACGTAAAATAAGGAACATGCTCTATCGGTTCTTATTTAAAGCAGCTTGTGTCAAATTAGGACCGTCGAACACATGTGTTTATTTGCTATCCTGTTCTTATGTCAAAGTAAAGAAAGTGACAGCGCTATCTTAAAATTAGTTGAGAATGTGGCGGCCAGAATCGAGGGCAGTGTCGAGTGTAGAAGTCTACAGTATTCTTTCTTGAGTAATCTTAACCTAATCTAACCTACACTAACCTAGCTTAACCTAGAACTCATTAGATTGCGAGTGTGGTACCCACAATCCAATGCTGTATGAAGTATTACGTGGGAGCTTCGATTCGAACCATACAGGATTGCGGTACTTCATTTCTCACTTTCACCACATTGTCTTTCACTACCGGCACATTATTATGCTAATTCCACTACACTATCACAATAATAGCCGCGAAAAACTAAATTAGAAAGCCAGAAAATCCGATACTTCCATGCTGGACTGGGAGAGATAGAAAAACATAGAATGTGCCAGCTGCATCTCCTCCCGGGCATGCTTTAAAAGTCAGCTAAGGGATTTGAGGGTTTCAGTATTGTAATTTAGGCGATGGGCTGACAACCTGTCACTAACAATATAGGGGAAGATGAGAAGAATTGTCTATGGTTACCGCGCCATTCTCGACCTTATTACCAAGAGAAAATTTCGCCAAATGTCAAAAACCATAGACAATTCCCCTCATCTTCCCCTAACCGTGCACCCGTGAACGCACCCCAGATTTATCTGGAATAACCCTCGAAACATGTCAGACGTGGCGGAACGACCTTTGTTTAGATCGTTTACGCTCTGCCTACCCCATTAGGGATAAAGGCGTGATTATATGTATATGTATGTATCTGAGTAATAAAGTATATTCTTATCTTATTTCCACAGAGAGAAATCCAAGAGGAAAGATCACATTTCTGCTTCTGAGCCAGAAATTAAGAAAATAAAACCGTCTGTAGAGGGAAGCACAATCGACTTAGATCTAGAAGAGAACGAGACAGAAGATAACGCCGACGCGATCAAGAAGTTGCTAAGAAGCACAGAGAAGCAGAAGAAGAAATTAGAGAAGAAAAAGAAACAAAAGAAGGCCAAGAGCGTGTTTTATAATGCCTAGAATAAATGTTTTTGAAAAATACATGTGTTTTATAATATTATTAATGATGCTTCCGTGACTGCCTCCGTGGTCTAGTGGTCTGAGCCATGGGCTTACGATCCGGAGGTCCTGGGTTCGATTCCCAGGGGGGGGGGGACAAAGTTGATATTTGTCAATTTATCACTTTGTGAGGTTTTCCCCAGTTCGTTTAGGACATTGCAGGCTGAATCACCTGATTGTCCGAAAAGAAAAAGGATTCCGTGCTTCGGAGGGCATGTTAAACCGTCGGTTCCGGTCGCTGTCTTTGATAGTGGTCGTTACTGAAACCATGTCAGAGGCCTATAGCTGTGTTACTAGGCGGTTTGAAAACTCTGACACCAGGGTTTATAGGGTTGTTGTTCGACTCGAAAATCCACTCGCTAAGAAGATTAATGATGCTCTCCAGCATTTAGATTTGGGAAATAATTTTTCGAGCATCAAAAAATTACTAAATCAGCTTCAAAAAATCATTTCAGCCGCAATAGGTTATACAGGGTGTTAGCAGAACGTTGTACATACGACAATGGCAGACATGTGGTGTCGTCTGCTATCTACCCAGCCAAGAACGTTGTACATACGACAATGGCAGACATGTGGTGTCGTCTGCTATCTACCCAGCCAAGAACGTTGTACATACGACAATGGCAGACATGTGGTGTCGTCTGCTATCTACCCAGCCAAGAACGTTGTACATACGACAATGGCAGACATGTGGTGTCGTCTGCTATCTACCCAGCCAAGAACGTTGTACATACGACAATGGCAGACATGTGGTGTCGTCTGCTATCTACCCAGCCAAGAACGTTGTACATACGACAATGGCAGACATGTGGTGTCGTCTGCTATCTACCCAGCCAAGAACGTTGTACATACGACAATGGCAGACATGTGGTGTCGTCTGCTATCTACCCAGCCAAGAACGTTGTACATACGACAATGGCAGACATGTGGTGTCGTCTGCTATCTACCCAGCCAAGAACGTTGTACATACGACAATGGCAGACATGTGGTGTCGTCTGCTATCTACCCAGCCAAGAACGTTGTACATACGACAATGGCAGACATGTGGTGTCGTCTGCTATCTACCCAGCCAAGAACGTTGTACATACGACAATGGCAGACATGTGGTGTCGTCTGCTATCTACCCAGCCAAGAACGTTGTACATACGACAATGGCAGACATGTGGTGTCGTCTGCTATCTACCCAGCCAAGAACGTTGTACATACGACAATGGCAGACATGTGGTGTCGTCTGCTATCTACCCAGCCAAGAACGTTGTACATACGACAATGGCAGACATGTGGTGTCGTCTGCTATCTACCCAGCCAAGAACGTTGTACATACGACAATGGCAGACATGTGGTGTCGTCTGCTATCTACCCAGCCAAGAACGTTGTACATACGACAATGGCAGACATGTGGTGTCGTCTGCTATCTACCCAGCCAAGAACGTTGTACATACGACAATGGCAGACATGTGGTGTCGTCTGCTATCTACCCAGCCAAGAACGTTGTACATACGACAATGGCAGACATGTGGTGTCGTCTGCTATCTACCCAGCCAAGAACGTTGTACATACGACAATGGCAGACATGTGGTGTCGTCTGCTATCTACCCAGCCAAGAACGTTGTACATACGACAATGGCAGACATGTGGTGTCGTCTGCTATCTACCCAGCCAAGAAAAAAAACGGTGGCACCAATTTTTTTTTGATGATTTTTTTCCGCATTTTTAAGAAAATCCAGAGATTCCGCCTTTAGACTCCAATAAAATAAAAAGTTTTAGGTTTTGTCACAATATTATCTTTTTATTCAAATGTGTAATTAGGTTAGTATTAGGTTGGGATTTTGCGCGGGGAACATGAAAAATCAGACGGACTTTGTTCCTCGCTCTCATCCGAACTCGCTCTTCTAAATTAGTCCTAGCAAAGAGTAGAGTAATAGTACCTATGTCGCTTAGAAGCATCAACTTTAGGCGCACTTATATGCGATTAAAGTCGTCGTTTTCGAATAAATGGGATGAAAATATTTTATCTATGTAAAAAGCATGTCTATTATTTACCTAAACGGATTTTCTCGATCACCAATATCGCGAGTCGAATTGGTGAGAGATTTATCTAAGTTTTGTAAACAATTAAGTATAGACGAGATATGCGTCATACGAGACTCCAATAAAGAAGATTTTATAGCTAGCTTGATAAATGAAATAAAGTCGCAATCAGAATGGTCCGGACCACGAGTTTGTGTATTAAAGGGAGTCCAAAGAATAAGTAATGCAGACGACAGACGCGTCATAATCAATGATTTTCACCTATTGCCCACAAGTGGCCACGCGGGCATTAGGAGAATTACCAATAATATTAAGAAATTTTACTATTGGCCTAGCATGCATAGGGACATAGTAGAATTCGTTAACAAGTGTAAAAAGTTACAGACACAAAAACACTCAGTAAAAACTATTATATATTCTGTGGTAAAAACTAAACAACCGATGGAGATAACAACTACGTGTGATAGTGCGTTAGATAAAATATACCTAGACATAGTAGGTCCTTTGCCTAAAGATAAACGAGGCTATTGTTACGCGCTCACGTTGCAGTGCGAGCTCTCTTAAGTTCGTGGAAGCGTATCCATTGCACGCAAATGATGCGTCATCTGTCGCTAAATCGTTTGTAGTTTCATATTGCGTTATGGTGTACCTCGCGAAATAGCGACAGATCGAGGGTCAGAATTTATATGTAACACCATGAAGCAAGTATAGTAAAAGACAGCCAGCTGGTTGAACACTGATTTATTTTAGTACCCACATAATTATAATAATATGTAAACAAATGACTACCTACAGACTATACTACATCATCCTCCTTTTTTTAAAAAAATAAAATAAAATAAAATAAAATAGGTACCTATGTAAGTGAATGCAGATATCTAATTTAAATCTATACCTATATAATAATATGCATACATATTTATATATCTATTTTTTGTATAGATAAATCTTAATACTAAATATCACTAACACTAAGAAAAAGTACATAACACAAATGATCGTAACGTAACGAATAAAGTTAACAATAGTCACATTACCATAAAAGCCAAACAAAGTCCCTCTTAATAAAGCAAAACAAAGTCCTTCAAAATATAAAAAAGAAAAAATATAAAACACTTTTTTTTTTTTTACTAATGATTCTATTACAAAACATACAGTGTTCTTAACTTAACTAACTTCATTTTAACAATAATTTCTTCAAAATAATAATATTAGGTAACCTGTGGGCAGTTCACATTGTAATTGTAAAAAAAAAATAATAATAACAATCTGTTATTTACTGAACCTAAGTTTATTGTTTTAATCAATTTCTGGTATAATCTGGTTAAGCATTTTTTGAGCTTTACTTCTAGTCACGGGTCCAGAATATACTTGCACCTGTGATTCAGTATGCTTCGGATCCGATAAACTGGACGCACTATCAGGATTACTATGCCCATGCGTATTGATATCCGACTTAATTACCTGCGAAGTGGATGGTTCGGCGCCGGCGCTAACAGCTGGTTGTGTGACGTCACCGCTACTAACTGGTTTTGTGCTAATAACGGGAGTCTCTGTCTTTACCTGCCTACGAACTAAATGGCGTCGATTGCGTCTATACTTACGTCCAAGTACATCCTGTAGTAAGTAAGACCTCGGTTCCCCTGAACTACCGATTACCTTCATAAATTGTCGCCTATTACCATCAACCACCACAACCTTTTCATCATTATTCAATTCAGGTAGCTCACGCGTCGTCCTATCATATAATGTTTTTTGTTTTTGTCTTTGCTCTAATATAGTTTGATAATTTTTATGTAGGTCAATTCTTTCGTCCAATTTACTCCTGTGCATAGGTAATCTTGTAGCTATTTTTCTTCCCATCAAGATTTCAGCTGGTGAATTCAAACCGTCTCTCGGCGTAGTTCTAAAATTTAATAACGCTAAATGATAATCATCTCCTGACATAATGCATTTTTGTAAAAGAGTTTTGATAGTACGAACCGTGCGCTCACTCTTGCCGTTCGACTGTGGATACTTACATTGGAGATGACGTAATATGCATTATTTCCCAATCCGCCATAAACTTTTTAAATTCCCTAGAACTATAAGCAGGCCCATTGTCTGATACAAATTCTTTAGGTATACACGGATAAAAAGGATTTCTCTAGTTAAAGAAAATTGTCTTGGTCGAAAGTAAATTGCATTAAATCAAGAAAATCCGCTCTCATATATATCGAAACTAATATTTTCTTAATAACAGAAAAATATCTGCTTGAATTGAAATAGCATATTGTTTTACATTAAGACAAAAATACTTAATTAAAGACAATATTATCTTCCACTAAGAGCAACTAGTATTCTTATTTCAAGTAATCAGAATGCTCTTAATATAAGAGCTAATTATTTATTTATACAAGAATATACATGCTTGAATTAAGAGATGGAGGTGCTTCCCACTATTTTATATTTTCTTAATTTAAAAAATAAATAATTAAAATTAAGATAAGATAAATCTAGCGAGGTGATCAATTCTGCTTGTATTAAGTTTTTTTTTTTTGTGCTAATCTATTATCTTCTCAACTGAAATGAATCATGTACCTTGATTTAAATAAATAAAATCTTGACAGAAGAAAAAAATTGTTCCTTTCAAAAGTATAACAAATTGAGGAGAGACTTTTTTTTCTTTGTAGTAGTCATTATTTACTCAAATAAAATAAATAATTTCTCTTATAAATACAAATAATTTCTTATTGTGAGAATGACGTATGTTTATATTAAGAGCGATATTTGTTTGATATATGCTAGGTTGTTAATAATGGTGCAAATAGGTACCAATGAACAAATTTGTTGCAAATCTCTGTTGGGCAATGATTTTTCATCAAACAATCAATCCAGACAGAATCGTGTTTGTGAAGTTAAACACTGCACAGCAGAGTTGTACAACAAAAGTTGTTCATTGGTATTTGCACCATTTTTAAACAAACTAACACCAACCCTCATACATGCGTAATTCTCATAAAAATAATCTTTTATAGGTATGTGGGTTTGGGTAGTTTTAAGTATGAAACAATAATTTGAAATATAAATATTTATTTATTTTGTATCAATAATAGTTTAAGTAATTATACATAGTATCAATGTCACATATACATGTTCATTGTTGTATTTTGAACTGAGTTATGTGAATGAGAAAAATAAACAAATCAACTCCAAAATACAAACATCTAAAATACTCTTGTAAATTGCAAGTATGAGGTTCTATGCCATTTATATCAATCAATATTACTTCAATATATACTTAACTAATCATAACACAATCATTTTAAGTGGGATCCACTTCTTAGGTTTAAATCAGTCAAAACTTACTTAAACAGCTTTTAAAAACATATGTTACGCACAATTGTTGATGGTTGCTCACTGGCTTCACTGACTTCAGGATCAATATTTTCAGTTTCCATAGAATTATTTGTGGAAATAGATTCAGTGCACGCCTGTAACAAAATAAATATAATAAAAAATACCTACTTATCAATAAATCAGGTTGAAATTTATATAAAGGTGGTTCTGCCACGTCTGACAAGTTTTGAGGGTTATTTTATTACATATGTAGGTATATATATTGCTATAGTGACGGGTTGTCAGCCCATTGCCTAAATTGCAATACACTGGAACCTTCGAATCCCTTAGCTGGTTTTTACAGCATGCCCGGGGGAGATGCAGCTGGTACATTCTGTGTTTATCTATAACTCTCAGTCCAGCATGGAAGTATATAACTCCCAGTCAAGCATGGAAAATTGTTTAGGTACTTACATGTGCTGCTATTATATCGGATAATTTTATTCTTGTCCCGATATGGGGACACAACTCTTTTAATAATTCTGGCGATAATTCGTAAAATTCTTGTACCGTAATTCCATTTTCTGCAAATTAAAACAAAAACATTAAGTGATAACATAAAAATAGTGACAACATCGGGCTCCATACGCTGGCCGCTCTAGCCTGGCAGACCATCGTGCACTGTCGCAGTCTACAACTTCCTACATTGCATTGTGATCTTTGATCAAAGTAAAATTGGATGAGAACTTGGACCGGTCAACCAGGCTTTACAAAGTTGGTAGTGGGATGGGGGTGGGTCAGCCATCTAAGGCAGCGTCTCCTGCCTGTACAAACATACCCTCGCGGGGCAGAGAGGGGAAGAGAAATGTTTGAGAAACCCTGCCCCTCTCTGCCCCGCGGGGGTATGTTTTTAGGAAGTTTCGACAGCAGGAGACTGGGCTCAAGGCACCGGCCACACAAACATACAGCAAAGACTAGGCAGGGGCGTGACGGCCGACGCACTAATAGTCGCATACTGGGCATTTCCCGGCATTCAATCGACTCCTGCTCAAAACCTGCTTTCTAAATAATTAAATCAAACACCAAACCACTTACTTGAGAAATTTTCAATAATGTCCGGAGGGACCTGATGGCCCCCTAGGAAAGTTTATATGTTTTCCATAGTGTAGAACAAACTAGCACTGAGCATATACTTGATCACTCAAACCAAAAGGTATAATCAATCAAGCACGAACCTCTTCGCGTCGCGCAAATGTCGCAAGCGCAGAACAGAAGCGCACGTTGCAAATGGATGACGGAACGGAAAGAGTGGGACGCGCGTCGGTGTTGCCAGATATATATTTTTCTTTTAAACAAAAAAAATAATCATTCGCAACAAGGACTTTATTTTCTTGCGTAAAGTAAAGTAACATCTTGCACTAAGAAACGATATTTAGCTTTAATGAAGATATAATTTATTTAACTTAAGAGATTATTGTCTCAGTTTAAGATGTTTTTATTTTAGCTTCCATATGAATAAAATTCACTTGGCTTAAGAATATTTTCTATTCATTTGAAGATAATAAGTTATCAAAATAAGGGGATTATTTGTTAAATTAAGAAAAAAATATGGTTTTAAGTAAAGATTATTTTTGTTTAGTCCAAAATCGTTTTCTTTAATTTTACCAAATAAATTAAGTAAATCATTTTGTTAATCTAAGAAGTCCATACGCTTTGAATAAACAAATATTCCTCAGACAAAGAAATATTTCCTTAGATCTACGATATATTTTAAAAAAACATGTTTTCTTAATTTAAGTAATCCTTTTTATCTGTGTACCATGTCTTGAGAACTGTTCCTTAAGCGCCAATATAACCGATTGACTATTAATAGACCGTAACTCATTAACTTCTACAAAATTCGAGAAATAATCCACTAGTACCAAAAAATAATTCTTTTTGTACTCAAAAATGTCTGAGCCTAATTTGTACCAGGGGACATCAGGTATCGCATGCGATAGCATCGGCTGCGCGGGTGGGCGTGTCGCTAGCAGTGCGCACGTTTCGCACTCGCGTACAGTGCGTTCTATATCGCTCGTCATGTTCGGCCAGAACATAACATCACGCGCACGCCTCTTGCATCTATCTATACCTAAATGCCCTTCATGAATGCGCTTTAACATTTCCGCTCGTAAGTTAATTGGAATATAAACCCGGTTATTTTTTAATATTATCCCATCAATATACTGCATACTTTCACGATAAGGCCAGAAAGTTTTTACATCATTTTCAACCTCATATCTGTTCCTCGGCCAACCTTCCTGAATATATTTAATTAACAAGTTACATTCCTTATCTCGAGTAGTATTATCTTTCACAAGCTTTATCTTTTCATCACTAAACTGTACATTCTCTAATAAAAAACATGTTTGAGCCTCAACCTCTTCATTTATCCGTTCATGCATCATTTCAGGTAAAGCAGCGCGTGACAACGTGTCCGCGATGTACATGTATTTACCTGGAGTATAAATTACTTTAAAACTAAAACCCTGTAAACGTAACATCATGCGCTGAAGGCGGGCTGGAATTGCTGCTAATGACTTTTTGAAAATAGCCTCTAGAGGCTTATGGTCTGTTTGAATTGTAACATCTTGACGACCCATCACATATTGCCTAAAACGTTCACAAGCAAACACAATAGCCAACATTTCTTTTTCTATTTGTGCGTAACGGCGTTGTGTGTCCGTTAATGTTAATGAAGCAAATTCGACCGGTTGATTATTTTGCAGCAGAACTGCCCCCAATGCCTCGGCGCTCGCGTCCACAGACAGCACTATAGGTATATTACTAGAGTACAGAGTTAACACGGGTGCTGATGATATTTTCTGTTTTAACAATTTCACAGCATCCGAATGTTGCTGGTCCCACACCCACTCAACATCTTTTTTTAAAAGACCCCTTAATATTGCTACACACTCAGAATAATTAGGTATGAATTTAGAGAGATAATTTCACCATGCCTAAAAATCTTTCCAATGACCGCCTATCAGATGGATCCGGCATATTCACAATAGCCTCGATTTTCTGCTCATCAGGTCGCATACCATACCGATCAAACACATGACCCAAATATTTTATTTCTGTCACCCCAAACTTACACTTCTCCTTGTTAAAACGAATACCTATCTCCCTCGCTCTTTGTAGCAGCCGGTGAAGTCTGATATCATGCTCCTGTTTCGTTGAACCCCAGACAATTATATCGTCAATAAATGAGTCAGTTCCCTCTAGGTCTTCTAGGTATTGTCTCACTTTTGCATGAAACATTTCTGAAGCACAGCTGATACCATAAGGAAGCCTCAAAAATTGATACCTACCGAAAGGCGTATTGAAAGTGCAGAGATCAGCACTAGCATCGTCCAGCTTCAGCATCCAAAAACCACAGCGCGCATCCAGCACGCTGAAATAGCGCGCCCCTCGTAGCCGCGCCGCCAGCTCACTCACCGTCGGAAACGCAAAGTGTGCCCGTCGTACTGCACGGTTCAAGAATAGCGGATCCAAGCATACACGAATTTCACCATTCTTTTTTGGTGCTATGACAATAGCGTTGACCCATGACGTGGGGTGATTTACTTTTCTAACTACTCCTAACTGCTCCATTCTCAATAGTTCATTTCGCAACTTATCTCTCATGCCCAATGGAATTCTTCTTACTGGACAAATAATCGGTTGTACATTAGGATCAACAACTATTTCATGTTTTCCAGGTAACTCACCTAAACCGTGAAACAAGTCCTTAAAGTTATCAATATTAAGCGTATCTACCCGTTGAATAAAGCCCATTTCGTCACAAGCTTCCAAGCCCAATAAATTTTGACAACTCATGTTAGCAACAAGAAAATTAAAATTATATTTTTTGTTTTTAAACTCAATATTTAATTCACATTGTCCAATAATTGGCACGGGATTTCCAGTATAAGAGCGAGCCCGTCCATAATAAGGAATGAGGTCACAAATATTGTAACCCATTATCTCATAGTCCGCTCGTGACAATACATTACACATGGCTCCAGAGTCTATTTTAAATCTTATTCGCTTACCATTACAGTCCATAGTCTCATACCACTCCTTTTTAATATTTGCTGAGCAATTTAGTTCGTCTATCACATTCACGTACAGTACATCATCATAGTCCAATTCTTCCTCACAATTCGCAACAGCAACATCGTGAACACGACTAACACTTGCTTTCTTAGAACACACTTTCGCAAAGTGACCTTGCCTATCACACACATAACACACTACATTTGCCGCCGGGCATCGTTGCGCATCATCACAGTAGGTACTACCGCACGCCACGCACGGTTGAGCACGCCGAGTCTGCCAGCCACCGGGCCGGCCGCCACGCCAGCCGCCACGCCAGCCGCCGCGTCCACCGCGCCAGCCGCGCCTGTCTCCGCGTGCACCAGCACCGCCACCACGGCCACGGTTATCACGCCTTACCGCATCTATCTGCATGCCCACTGATGATGATGACGCTGCTTGCTCGATTTGTCGACTATCTTCCTTAGATGTCTCATCAGCCTCACATATTTGCACCGCCTTTGTTAAAGTCAAATCCTCGGTTCTCAGCAATCTATCTCTAACAATATTGCTGATAATTCCACACACCACTCGGTCTCTAATTAGGCCATCTCTAAGCATCTCAAACTCGCATCCTTGACTTAACAGTTTTAAAGCCGTAACGTACTGATTTATCGTTTCTCCAACATTTTGGTTACGCGTAAAAAATTTAAAACGTAACATAGTAACGTTTATCTTGCTGCCAAAATGCTCATCAAACTTTTTCTTCAGACATTTGATACTATCAGCACTTTCATCTTTGTTATAAGTAAAAGTTTGAAATATTTCGTAGCCCTCTGTCCCAATGAGGTTCACCAATAAGCTGGCTTGCACGTCTTCATCTTCTTTACATACTCCCGACGCTTTTAAAAACACGGAGAACTGCGTCCACCATTTTTTCCACGCGTCAGCCCGCACGGCTGGGCTGCCTTCAATTCTCAATTCTGGCGGGGGTCTCGCATGCTCCATGATGATGAAACTTTCTCACTAAACCACGTAATTCACAATTACTAAATAGCACAGTTTTTCACCAGAAAATTAGCACAATATTTATTATTTTCCGATTTACCGCTGCCACCATATAGTAAAAGACAGCCAGCTGGTTGAACACTGATTTATTTTAGTACCCACATAATTATAATAATATGTAAACAAATGACTACCTACAGACTATACTACAGCAAGTATGCGAATTATTACAAATCAAACAGCTTACTTCCACAGCTTATCATCACGAGTCAATTGGTGCACTGGAAAATAGGCATAAGTCTTTGGGAGCGTATTTAAGGACAAATTGTGAAAATCGTGCAGACACGTGAAGCAGTTGGCTGCCCTACTGGTGTTTTGCATTTAACAATACTGTGCACACGGAGACCGAGTATACGCCACACGAGTTGGTCTTCGGGAAAATTATAGTAGTTATCCTCTAGAATTTAAGTTTAGGTTACAGACAGCATATAAAGAAACCAAAGAACGAATTTGTTCTGTTTACTATACTCCATTCATTATTAAAAAATAATTTCTATAGCCGGCTCTTAAAGCATTGGATACTCCAGACCTTCAATTATAATATTACCTACATCAGAAAGTACTTGTCACACTGAATATTTCTTTCTATCACCGTTCCTGCGTATTTTTGATAGATTAGCTGGGCTCTTCAAGTTCCACATTGGGTACTCTTGACCTTCAATTTTTGTATGTCATCAGAAATTGTTCGTCTTCTGATTATGTTTTGTCATCGCAGTTTCTGCGTATCTCTTATAGATTAGTCGGGCACTTAGGGTTCCATATTAGGTTAAGTCTTTGAATGTTTTATTTCTCAACAGAGAGTGCTAATAACACCAAACATATTTTGCAAAGGCGGCTTCTTCGTATCTATAACAGTTTAGCTGGTTCCAATTAATGTGCTCCAGGTCTTCAATTCATCAGCTCCACTTCACCAAATTTTATATTCTGAATCTGAATGTAGCTAATTGCTTGACACATTACTAAAAATAAAATATCGAAATCGCTATATGTGTGCCTATAAAATTTGAGGAGTTCCCTCAATTTCTCATGGATTCCATAATCAGATCCTGGCGAGATTATTATGGGACCACCTGGGAAGTATACTCTTTCAAACAAAAAAAGATTTTCTGAAATCGGTCCAGGCGTTTTTGAGTAATCGGTGAACATACATTAAAAAAAACATCCGCCTCCTTCCTTTTGGAAGTCGGTTAAAAAGAAACAGTTGCGCAAGAAAAATAATAAAACGAAACTTTATTATGATTAGATTTTTACGACCCAATGGGCGCTTTTCCACTAGACGGCACGTCAACGGCAACGGCGACGGCACGGTACCGTCGACGATATCGTAGGTGAGATAATGTATGAATAATAATGATAATGTATATATAGGTATATTGAGATTTAATAGTATCATAGTTTATAGCTATGCTTTTTATTTTATTTTCTATTATTTGTGCACGCCTAATCTGCCTCTCTTGTACTTAATAGTCTCACTTCCGTAGGTCGGCTGGAAGAAATTTCTTAGTAGAAATAAGCTGTACTTACCTGTTGTGTCGTCATTCTTCATGTATTGTCATTGTCATGTAACTTGTGTACAATAAACAATAAATAAATAAATAAAAAAAATCAATGAAATTATATGACACGCTTTTCCACTTGCCGGCACGGCACCGTCACGGCATGTCATCGATTTCCATAGATATTGTCACGTGATCGTCGCCGTGCCGTCGCCGTTGCCGTTGACGTGACGTCTAGTGGAAAAGCGCCCAATAGCTTTCAATTTATTTTTATGACAAAAAAGTGTTGAAGTGGATTAAGATTATTTTCCGTTTGTATGCCAAAATGGCAACTCGTGTGATAGTTATGCATTTATTTTTAATTCTTATTACTTCTAAGTGCAGAAATTGTAGTCAACAAGAGGAAAGTAAGTACATTATTTAATTTTACCTTTATATGTTGATTTTTAGTAGGCATGTTAAGAATGAACCCCAGCGGGACAATTTACTTACAAAAGTAATTCATAACTAGAAAAAACCCGGTAGTATTTAACCTTTCACCTGTGAATCCCCTTTTTTATATCAAAATATTCGAAACTAGCTGGTGCCCGCGACTTCGTTCGCATTAAAGTATGCGAAAGTAATAAGTAAGTTTTTAAATCAGAGAATTTTTCTATCTTGCCCGCTGTAGCTAAAATTAACAATAAAATCTTTGTTTACTGTCCAGGTAAAACTCTGTCAAATGAAAAAAAAACCATCAAAATCCGTCTAGTAGGTAGTTTCTGAGATTCAATTTCCTACCTACCTCCTAAGTCGATTGGCGTGATTATTTATATCCTAGTTTAATCTCCACGTGATACTGAGTCAAATAAAAAAGTCCCATCAAAATCGGTCCAGTAGATTCTGAGATTCGCCCGGACAAACAAACTATGTAATAGATGTAATAGATTGCGAGTCCTAAAACGCGGTATCGAAGTTTTTTCGGCGATCTGCAAATATACAAGTTCCACCTATGATCGATAGATTGGAACTCGGTACGGTGGTCCTACCACAGAGATTTATTATATGTAGAGATTGCAACCGAAAATACTGAATTGCACACTAAAGCTCATCAAATAAATCAAATATAGGTACTCTACTAATTGATCTTCAAAGCTAAACTGTTTTACTGAATGGCTATCTGGTAACTAAAAGTAAATCTAATAATTCTTTAAGTGCAACAAAATATTTTAACCTATTTTGTGGTATCCATCACCTGTTAAACATTTAGAACATGAGTTATTTACTTACTTACTCGCTCGGCTCGTGCGTAGGTTAGGCTGTAATACCTAACGAACCTATTTTTTGCCCTGTATTTTCTTTCATTTCTATGTCGGTTCTGGTGGTTCGTTGTGGTCACTAGTCTAACCTAACCTAACCTAACCTGGCGTCAAGCGCTAGGTTAGGTTAGGGTGTACCTTACGAACCTATATTTTGCCCTATACTTTCTTCCATATCTAAGTATGTTGGCTCTGGCACATCGCCAGCCGCTGCCGCGGCACGCTCACTGCGCTCGCTCGGCTCGTGTAGTGCGCTGTGGTCACTAGTCTATAATAGTCTAACCTAACCTGGCGTCAAGCAAAACTTGAAGTATGTAACCTCAAAAATTGTGCTTTTTGCTGTAAGTTAGATTAAAAAAAGTCATCAGATTTTGATCTTTTTTTTTGTACTAGAACATGTTTAGGTAATCAAGTAGTTAAGTACTTTGTAGTACAGTCATTTATTTGATAAGCAGTAGGTTATTTAGTGGAGTTTTGTTTGCTTAAATTTTAAATAGAGGTGCAATTTAAAATTCCCCGTAAAAAAATGAAAAGAATCCACGACACCTCACTATTTTTACATGAAACTTTTAATTGATTTATGGATCACTATTTAATAGACTTTTGGGCTTGCCAAATATTCTCATGATTCAGGGAGTCAAATGCTTTGCTGTAGTCTACAAAGCAGCAATAGAATGTTAACTGATATTCTTTATACTTCTCAAACACCTGTCTTACAACATGTACCTATGTGGTCGATTGTGGAAAATCCAGCTCTAAACCCTGCCTGTTCTCTTGGCTGGTTCTCGTCGAGAGTGCGAGTCATGCGGTTTAATATTACTTTCGCAAAGATTTTGTAAATGTTAGACATGAGACTTATCGGTCTGTAATTTCCAATGTCGTTTTTGTCCCCCTTTTTGTGCAATAGAATGATTGTGGAGGTGGTCCATTGTTGTGGTATGTAATTGGTATCCATTACATCATTAAAAAGGTAAGTGAGGACTGGAATGATGATATCTTTGGCGTGTAATAGAAATTCGTTAGTTATGTTATCTGACCCTGGGGCTTTATCTTTCTTTTGCGATAATAGAGCTCTCTCGACTTCACTTTGTAATATTTTTGGTACCGCTTTTAAGTTTAAAATCTCAGCGGGTTGTTCAGTATTGTCTTCGGTACAGTTGACAGATTGTTTTGAGTACAGCTCCGTGTAGAATTTTGTAGCTATGGAGATAATATCTGGCCTTTTTGTTTTGGTAATTCCTGTCTTGTTTTTCATAGATGGTATCCAGTCTTTCTTGTCCGATAATTCTTTAATTGCTTTTTTAACTCCGCCTGTTCTGGTTATATTATGTTTTTCGAAAGTTTCCATTCTTAAGGTTCGGCGATCTTTCCTCATATTTAATTTTATATCCTTGCTGAGCTTGGCTATTTCATTTCTTATAGTTTTAAAGGTGTTTTACAGCTTATTAAGTCTCTCCTTTCTTGTAGTAACTTGATTGTTTTGTTAGACAATTTTCCGTTGGTTTTTGATTTGGTTGTTTTGTTCTGGTTCTGTGTCTGTAGTAATTGTTCTAATTTATTGAATTTTTCTTGTGTATTTAGTTCTGCTGTGATTTCTTTGAAGTTGCGCAGTTTTTCTTCCAATTCTTCTTTTGACGTCACCAGGTAAGTCTGTTTTATTTTAACTTTAAAAGGTCTACTGTGTTTGGATATCTTTGACTGGAGTGTCGCTCTGAGCATCCTATGGTTACTGTTGAAGTTTAGGTTATGGATTACCCCACAATCCGCGAATAGTTCATTTCTGTTAGTGAGGATGTAATCTATCTCGTTTCTATATCTATCTCCTGGTGATTTCCAAGTCCACCTTTTATTTTTAGGTTTTTTAAATTTGGTGTTAAGGATGGTTAGATTATGTTCGTGAGCGAGCTCGATGAGTTTTTTTACCATTCCTTGTTCTTTTACCATAGGTGTGTTGGCCTAGTATAAGTTCTTCACCATTTCTTCTACTGCCTATCTGTGCATTGTAATCTCCCATAACAATAATGTTTCTATAAGTTTGGTTTCGGGCCGCAATTATAGTTGAGACTCAAAACCGCACTCGGGAGTCGATCAAGCAAGTTTAAATTAAACTTTCACTCAGAACTTGAGTAGCTTGTTAATTTATAAACGCAACCGCACTCAAATCAGGTCCGATTACGTAGTTCGAGTTCATGAGTTTGACTTTGCCGCTTTTTTTTTTCGAGTAGCGCTCCGTTACATGGATTATTTCAAGTAGGTACGTATTAAAAACAAAATATGTTTTAAATATCAAAAATTCAAAAGGGCTATCTTATTTTATTGTACACATCATATAATATAAAAGATTTTATAAAGAAAATGAAAATATAAATATTATGTGCATTTTAACAAAAATTACCACACAGACAAGTATCGTGAAATGGAATGTATCACCACTCAGCGCTTAACAATCATGGCGCCTTGCGCCTTGTGACGTCTACGTCTCTCCCTTCCATAGACATTAATATACTAGCGTAACTCCCTTCCCTCGTTTTGTTTATTGTTTGACAATGACAATTCAGATGTCATTCTGTCGTGAATCTGTCTTTGCAATTTAATTTAGTAAAAAATAATTACCGTATCATCCTAAGAATGTCAATACATGGATGAATAAAACAGTTTGCTATCTCGTTCCGTTACAGCTGTGGTTACAGCACAGGGTAAAAACCAATCATCATGTAAGCACAGATTACCTAGTATATATGTCCTACGGACAGATGGGAAACAGCGCTTTAAGCGCTCTAGCGTTAGTATCGGCCAAGATGGCGGCTGTATGCAACCCAGTGCTGTGTCACTTCTACCGGTATAGTCGATAAACAGTATAATCGATGATCGTTTTAAACAATAATCGATGGTCGATTTAAAAAATAAAAATACATCCCTAGTTTTCCTAGTTTTTTTTTTTTTTAGATGATAACAAATAAAACAAACTTATTAAAAAAATAGCAATTATATTAATGTCACAAATTACAAAAAGTAATAACAATACCAATAATAAATACAATCACTCAATGACTCTTGTTTGCATACACCTGCCGCAGTGTTGATTTTCTTCCACCTTCTTCCTTTACGGGAACCTGTAATTAATAGGTTTTCTTAATATTGAAATAAATAAGGGAAATAGGTGTAGCAAGGGAACCGTGGCTGGCTATTGACTGATGATTGATTATATTAATTCAAATTATTAAGAATTAGAGGTAGAAGCAAGAATAAAGAAGTGGCGTGAGAAATTATAAAAAATGAGTGCTAAATGAACATACCTGGCCCTCAATCATGTATCCAACGATGATGATAGATGTCAGTTGGCAGAGCAGTTGGTGAGCAGTGCTCAGCTCACTGAGCAACATCAGGATACCGGCGAAACCGGGCGAGATGTCTAAGTGGTTGACCTGGAAAATGTACAAAACTATAATAAAGAAAAATCAAGATGAAGCTATGAATGAAAAATGTTATCGTCAGAGAGTCAAGTTCAGGGTGGAGTGTAGGAGTTGGAGTATACGCTGGAAGCAGTAAACAAAAGGAAAGCCATTTGATGAATAATAAATTAGGTACTAGGTATACAACTCACATATTTCCACTGGGTTTGTAGGTTCTCCATCACGAATTTCTTCTTCTGTGAATAGGGTTGGAACTGCATTATAGAGTCGTCTGCCATTGCAAGTGACAAAACGATTTTCAAAGTGGAGTTCACAAATCAATTTTGAGCAATGACCTCTTTTGTCTCTAGGAAATTTTAATCTTTGTATTTCTGCTGCCTTTGTATCATATCAACCCATAACTTATAGAGATGGTCAGCCTTTGGAAAAACATAAAGTTTCGAGATTGGCGAATAGGACGCACAATCAGGGAGACAGCAGTTTCTTTTTTGTGTGTACATGGCCTGAAATGTTAAGGAAGTTGTAGGTTACGAAGTTTTTTCCAGATTAATGAGATTTAAGTATTAATACGTACCGTAATAAGACCAGATGGAACAAAATATGTTCGTAATTATTTGAACGGCAAGCGTTCTGGTGACCGTTGTTAGCGTTGGCCAAATTCGTTGGCCTAGACAAATCCCCTTGCCCCGAGTAGGGTTCCTTAATAAATGCACTGAAAATAAATTCACGAAAGAACAAATAAAATGAATAGTAATAATATAAGTAAAGATATAGCAAGAAATATAATTTTTTTCACTGTGCACCTTTGTAAAAAAACATGGCGGACGGATGGCGTTGGCGGTCCTTTTTTTTTTACAATTCTCCCATTTGGGAAGGCGAAGAGCGTAAGCCCATGCAGCCTAGTCTTCAGAGTGTATCAACATTTCGGATACACTAAATATCAGATAAAAATATTCGGATACACAAAATCACGTACAAAAAAGTACTTCTGGAAGGCAAACCTCGCAATTTTTTTTTGGATTCGCTTGTTACCATAATGTCAGGTTGACAGGTTGACAGGTTCTATACGACGCGGGCCGTTCTTTGACAGTTTCCAATTCCAACGGCTGCATGTAAGTTGAGTACCTAAACTCTTACGCCCGCCTGCGATAAAACTCCTGCTCTTTCATTGTGTTTCAAACAAATTATCTGTATAATATATGGTTCACTCAAATGTGGATAAAATAAAATTATAACCGCCCTGCCTGTGTGCTTTAGTGGCGTGATCAATGTGTTAACCCAAGTACCTAACTTATTGTTGGTCAGCAGCGGTGCATGCAGACGGGTGATGAGCTCCTGGTGTTGGAACTATTTCACCCAACCTGTGTAGCTTGTGGGTTTGATCCCCACAGGGCACCCAAAGATAGTTTACCACTTTGTGAGATTTTCCCTTACTTTAGTCAGGACAATCCAGTATGAATCCCTTGATTGTCAGTCAAGAAAAAGGATTATGTGTGTTGGATGGCACATTAAGCCTCTGAATTACCCTAAATACTCTAGGTACATGTGACCCCGGGTCGGGTGGTGCTAAAAGTGCAACACAACCATCTGTCATATTGTTCTTTGGACCTTGTAGCATGTTGATGAAAACCATACCTACCTACTCTAGCTTTTTCTGCTTTTCAGATTATAATTTAAGAATTTAAGGATGTGACACTGCCGGAGCACCGGTGAACCCAGTGCTCCACCACTGGAAATTGTGTGAAATAGTTCCAACACCAAGAGCTCATCACCCGTCTGCATGCACCGCAGCAGTCTGAACAAGGAGTACAAATTACAAGACAGGCTTTACACAATAAATGTGAAATATCTATCAAAATATTCATCTTTATTATGGAAAAAGATTTTTATTTATGTTACGGCTAATACCCGAAGTGCGGCTACACCTAGTTTTAGCCGGTTAGAACTAGGTGTAGCCACTTACTCTTGGTTAAACCTAGTATTAGCCGATTGTTTTCGGGTAAAACTAGGTCTAGCCTTCATCATGCCGGCTACAACTAGGTCCAGCCATTCCCTGTTGGATAAAACTAGGATTATCCGATATCATTCCGGCTAGAACTAGGTCCAGCCATTCCCTGTTGGATAAAACTAGGTCTATCCGATATCATTCCGGCTAGAACTAGGTCCAGCCATTCCCTGTTGGATAAAACTAGGTCTATCCGATATCATTCCGGCTAGAACTAGGTCCAGACAATCCCTGTTGAATAAAACTTAGATTTCCGCCCCGCGTCACACTCAAGACTCACAGCATCTGCAGCAGCGACGCGGGGTGGAGGGCATAGCGAGGCACGCGCCTCTGCAGGTTGTGAGCGCCAGAAAGAAACGTAGAGAGTTTTTTTTAATATCTAAAAAAGCTCTGCCGATAGCATGCCGGCTACAACTATGTACAGCTAATCCCTGTTAGATAAAACTAAGACACGCGCTGCTGCTTCAGAGGCTGTGAGTCACACTCGCTAGTAGACCTGCAGTAGATCAGCAGCACCTGGCGCTCACAACCTGCAGAGGCGCGTGCCTCGCTATGCCCTCCACCCCGCGCCGCTGCTGCAGATGCTGTGAGTCTTGAGTGTGACGCGGGGCGGAAGGCTTGGCGGGACACGCATCTAAGTTTTATCCAACAGGGATTGTCTGGACCTAGTTCTGGCCGGAATGATATTGGATAGACCTAGTTTTATCCAACAGGGAATGGCTGGACCTAGTTCTAGCCGGAATGATATCGGATAAACCTAGTTTTATCCAACAGGGAATGGCTGGACCTAGTTGTAGCCGGCATGATGAAGGCTAGACCTAGTTTTACCCGAAAACAATCGGCTAATACTAGGTTTAACCAAGAGTAAGTGGCTACACCTAGTTCTAACCGGCTAAAACTAGGTGTAGCCGCACTTCGGGTATTAGCCGTAACATTTATAAAAATAAAATAATGTTATGTTTATTATAAAATTAGTAGAGAAAAAATAAAACACAAATTGCTATACTGTGTTGTTTTGTTTGATGTTTTTTAATTTCTTTTATACAATAAGGTAGGTATAATACACAGGGTGTTAAAAAATAGCTGACCATATTTGAGGGTGTGATTCTGCCAATGATAATAAACAATTTTTCCCAAGGAACATAGGTCAAATATGAAAAACAAGTGGCCCTCCCCTATCAGCAGCTCGAGTCAATTTTGGGAGGGCCAAATTTCTTTTATATTTCGATTTTCGACCTATGTTTCTTGGGGAAAGTTGTTCAGTATCAAAGGTAGATTCACATCCTAAAATATGGTCAGCTTTTTTTAACACCCTGTATTTGTGAGTTGTATTTTGCCTAAAGTCTCTCAGACAATTATTATTATTCTGATAGTAGAAAAAAAAATGTCCCATGGTCTAGTGGATGGGCTTCCGATCCGGAGGTCCTGGGTTCGATTCCCAGGGGGGGATACGAAGTTGATATTTTGCAATGTATCACATTGTAAGATTTTGCCCATTTTGGCTAGGACAATGCAGGCTAAATCACCTGCTAGATTGTATAATATACTTAGGAAGATAAAAGATTCCGTGCCTTGGATTGGAGGGCACGTTAAGCCGTCGTCGGTCCCGGTCGCTGTCTAGGATAGTGTTCGTTACACTAGCCATGTCAGAGGCCTAATAGGTTGTGCTATTAGGTGGTTTGAACACTGATACCAGGGTTTATCGGGTCGATCGACTTTAAATTCTCTTGACAAAAGAATCTAAATGATATTAAAGTCGTTATTATTAGTGTGCTGTGCGGGATTTGTCTATAAACCCTGTAAGCAAAAATAGTGTGAAGCCTGAATAAATTAATAAAATGACGCAAAACTTTGCAAAATATATGGCTGATACCCCACTTAAGTCACCTCCAGACCACAATTAAATGATACGTGACTAGCGACCCATCCTAAGTGCGCGCCCGCGTTCCAAATTTGAATTATAATGTTTATGAATTAGGAGCGACTCGGATGAAGTCTGAGTCGTGATAGCGTACATAAGTAGGAACTAAAAATTAGACTGAGTAAGACAGGCGACTTAAAACTGTACATAAAACTAGTAAGAGTGACTTTTATAAATTAAATACAAGCATAAGTGTTTCATTCAGTTTATTGTAGAAGGAATCTATGTCACTTTTGCTGGAGTTTTCGGTTGGTGAATAAATTTGGATTATTGACCATTTCTCGTTTGTTGGTGGGATTGATATGTTCAATATAGCTATGCGGTCTGAGATTCCTATAAATTCATCTATATTGTATTTAAGCTCTTTTGATATCAAAAAACCGACGCCATAATGGTCAGCTTTTTCTCCTTTGTGATAGAAAATAAACTGTCCGTAATCTTCTATTTTTTCTCCGACACGACGTACTTCTGCCAAACCAATTATATTCCACTTAACATTTTCTAGGGCAAGTAAAAGTTCGTCAAGGCTCTCATCTGTTCTCAAAGATAATACATTATTTATGTCGCGATTGATATGATGTTGTTATTGTGTATTGAATTTGTCATTTTTGGTAGGTTCTTTGAATCTTTGGTTCTAGGGTCTATAGGTCTTCTGTTTTTTCTATTTCTTTTTTATTATTTTTGTGTAGAGGGTAGTGGTCTACTGCCCCCACGGGGACCAGCCGGCTTGGGGGAGGTTGTTTTGTTTTGTTTATGAGTTGTTTATTCTTTTTATTGATAGGGTTGTTGTGTTTATCTCCCGCGATGACAAGCCCTGTTGGGAGATTGAGAGGGGCTGGTCTTGTTTGCTATTCATTGTTTTGGTCCTGGCAGTGTGCTGGAGGAGTAACATTTCCAGGCAGCGTAAGCGTTGGTTTTTTTATTAAAAAGTTGTTCATGCTATTTGTTTTATTTATTTTGTGAGGTTGTTTTTGGCAGTAATTTTCTGTTTTTGACGCCATCTGTGCAGCAGACTCCGGAGATTCTGATAAGTTTCTTTTGTTGTTGTGCTTTTTTTGCGGTCTCGCATGCTGGAGCTTGTTGTTCAATATAACAATTTTATCATATTTAATTATGGCGTTCTTCCTTGCTCTCTTGCTTTCTCTACTTCGGTTTGGAGTTTTCTAAGTTTTTTTAATACGTCTTTGGGATAGTCGGTAGTGGTATCTTTAGTTTTTGGAATTGGACTAACCCGGGAAACCTTCCAAACGGCTGGGTATTGGTTTTTTTTCAACGCAAGATTAAACATGTGTTTGATGGGAATTAACAACTGATTTTTAAGAGCTTTGAGAAGATAAGCAGGAATGCAGTCTGGTCCAACAGCACTACGTGGCTTTAATTTATCTATGGCCCTAGTTATATCAGCATCTGTAATGTTTTCTATCTGGATGAGATTTGATGATAAATTTGTGCTATTTTTCATTATTTCGTCTGCATCTAAATCAGGGGTGTCAGGAAGAAAAACATTTGAAAAGAAATCGGCAAAAGCATTAGCTAATTGAGATCCTTCAAAAAAGTCACCTTTATAGGATACTCGGGGTTCAAATCCACCATTTGATTTGAGGCTATTAATATGTTGCCAAAAAGCACGAGGATTTTCTCTAATTTTTTCTACTACATCATCAACATATCGTGTTTCAGCATTTTTGCATTTTTTACCCCAAAGAGGGTTAAATAGGGAATGGAAGTTTGTATGGAAATTCCGTCAATTTTGATGGCAGGATCTTCCAATTTTGTTTTTGGGCTAAAGATTTAAAAATAATGAACACGTGTTTCAGCGTTTTTGTATTTTCCACCCCTAAGGGGGTTAAATAGGGGATGGAAGTTTGTATTGAAATTCCGTCAATTCTAAAGGTAGGAACAGCGCGGGAACTCAATCCCACACGGGAAAACTCTTAGCTGCGGGTGAAACCGCGGGGCGGAAAGCTAGTTAAATCATATATTGCCTCCGACTGCATGAGATTTTTGTAAGATTTTGCAGCAGATCTTAGGGTGTACAAACGAGGTGTTGGTTTTGAGACGGAAATAGATCTACTTGTTTTTATCTTTTTAAAGGTAAATTTTATAAATTAAGTAAGTACTTAATATTACCTGCGCAGTTGGGTTTTTTGATTTTTTAATTTAAAATTTTATTTTATACTTTTTAGTTTTAGTTATACTGAGACGGAAGCCTGGATGGTGTAGTGGATAGGGCCATGTCCTTCTGTGCAAGAGGTCGTGGTTCGAATCCCACCATGTTTTTCGAATTTCATAATGTATGTTTATTCGGCGCTTTTCGGTGTAGGAAAACATCGTGAGGAAACCTGCACACACCTACAAAGATTTTCAAAGGTTGTGTGTACCTAATCTAGGATTGGGTCTGGTTTTGTACCCTCGTTCAATCCCCTAGATTAGGTGGCCGACCCCGTGAAATACCTACGGGAAAAGGGCTAGGTAGACACAGTAATACTGAGACTGAGTTCTTAATCTTGACATTTTAATATCGTGGGGATTATTAAGCAGCTTGCGGTAGTCTAAACTACACTGATAATTAGTCCTTCTAGGGGTTAACAGAGCGTCAGCGTTCAAGAAGCCGTTTTGTAATTATAATGTAAAAACTACTGTGATAGAACCACTGTAAAGTATTATTTGAACTATACTACAATATATAAGAGGGCCCGATGATGTAGTTTAGTGGATAGGATAGGGCCGCTGCGTGGTTCAAATCCCAACACGTACCAATGTGTTTTTCGGTTTTCAAATTTCATTATGTACGTTTATTCGGCGCTTTTTCCGTGCTTCGGAAGGCATGTTAAGCCGTTGGTCTCGGTTAATATCGTTTAATACCGTAGATATTAGTCGTTTAGCCATGTTAGAGGCCAGTGCTAAGCATTGGCGGTTTGAAAACTCTGACCCAATCTAGGATTGGGTCTGGTCTGGTTTCCCTTCTGGGTTGCGGAGGTCAGATGGCAGTTGCTCTGTGTAAAAACCAGTACCCTCTTTCAATCCCCTAGATAAGGTAGCCGATCCCGTGAGATACGGGATAAGGCTATAGGGAGATGATGATGATACAATATTATAACCCTTACGAAGTCGGCAGAGTTTCAACGTCTTACTACAAACTATTTCCCCCGCGTCTTACGTTGTTGATGGCCAGCCTCTCATGCTCTATATACCCTGTAAGGTATACAGGCGCGAGTATTATGATATATAGATATATTCAAACACGCTGCCCCGCATTACGCTGCGTGATTGTGGGATGTGTAGAGTTCTTTTATAACCAACATAATGTGAGCTGCTCGTGTAAAGCAACTTCAATATAATTGAGGATCAAGTTAGAGTGGTCTTTCTAGACAACAAACATACACACATACATACATACATACATACATTCATACATACATACATACATAGGCTGATAAACACATTACCCTCCTTTGCGTAGCGCAGTCGGGTAAAAAAACATCCGCCTCCTTTTGGAAGTCGGTTAAAAAGAAACAGTTGCGCAAGAAAAATAATAAAACGAAACTTTATTATGATTAGATTTTTACGACCCAATAGCTTTCAATTTATTTTTATGACAAAAAAGTGTTAAAGTGGATTAAGATTATTTTCCGTTTGTATGCCAAAATGGCAACTCGTGTGATAGTTATGCATTTATTTTTAATTATTATTACTTCTAAGTGCAGAAATTGTAGTCAAAAAGAGGAAAGTAAGTTCATTATTTAATTTTACCTTTATGTTGATTTTTAGTAGGCATGTTAAGAATGAACCCCAGCGGGACAATTTACTTACAAAAGTAATTCATAACTAGAAAAAAACCGGTAGTATTTAACCTTTCACCTGTGAATCCCCTTTTTTATATCAAAATATTCGAAACTAGCTGGTGCCCGCGACTTCGTTCGCATTAAAGTATGCGAAAGTAATAAGTAAGTTTTTAAATCAGAGAATTTTTCTATCTTACCCGCTGTAGCTAAAATAAACAATAAAATCTTTGTTTACTGTCCAGGTAAAACTCTATCAAATGAAAAAAAAACATCAAAATCCATCTAGTAGTTTCTGAGATTCAATTTCCTGCCTACCCCCTAAGTCGATTGGCGTGATTATTTATATCCTAGTTTACTCTCCACGTGATACTGAGTCAAATAAAAAAGTCCCATCAAAATCGGTCCAGTAGATTCTAAGATTCGCCCGGACAAACAAACTATGTAATAGATGTAATAGATTGCGAGTCCTAAAACGCGGTATCGAAGTTTTTTCGGCGATCTGCAAATATACAAGTTCCACCTATGATCGATAGATTGGAACTCGGTACGGTGGTCCTACCACAGAGATTTATTTTATGTAGAGATTGCAACCGAAAATACTGAATTGAACACTAAAGCTCATCAAATAAATCAAATATACTCTACTAATTGATCTTCAAAGCTAAACTGTTTTACTAAATGGCTATCTGGTAACTAAAAGTAAATCTAATAATTCTTTAAGTGCAACAAATTATTTTAACCTATTTTGTGGTATCCATCAATCACCTGTTAAACATTTAGTACTTGACTGGGTAGCTTTAAAAATTCAAAATTAATATATTGTGGATTTCATTCATCATAAAAAGAAAATGCACATTTAGATTTTAATAATCGAATTAAAAGTATATAAGTTATTGATTTGATTAGTCAATATTTACTAAAATGTGACGTCATAATTTACTATTTTCATACAAAAAAGCGTTTTTGACATTTCATAAAAAGTTGCTGATTTGACTAGTTGGAAAGTAGCCAATTAAAGGTGGTTGGTTGGAACATGCATGTTGAGAACACCCACCAAGCGGCTATATTGAGTTTTCGGTGCTGGGTGTGTGCAGGTAGCCCCTCCACCGGATCAATTTATGAACAAATGAGAGCAGATCGTAGAGATTTTAAGAACAAGTTGAAATGGTGTTATCAAAATGAGGAGAAAATAAAACTAGACATTTTGGCTAAGCATAGGAAGGAGAATTCTTTTTAAAATTTTGGAAATCAGTTAAAATTCAGAATTTTTCTAAAAAACTACCAGTTTCGGTGGAGTGGTTACAGGATCATGGGGAGATCGCGGATATTATGTTTGCGCGTAGATTCAAGGTCCATCCATAACCGGTATGTTACGGTATGTTATTCCAGATCTATCTGGAATAACCCTCAAAACTTGTCAGACGTGGTGGAACGACCTTTGATTAGGTCGTTTACGCTCTGCCTACCCCATTAGGGATAAAGGCGTGAATATAAATGTATGTATTAACTTTGTGTTTCCCCCTGGGATCGAACTCAGGAACTTCGGATGGGCTCCCGGCTCATGGCTCAGACAAGATATAAATAAGTAGGTAATTTAAAATATCCTTTCTTCCACAGCTACGGAACAACCGCCGGCGAGCCATGGAGCACCTCCTTCTTCGTCTAACACGCGAACTACGCACTTTGCAACAGAGATGAACCGACTTGCTCCCCGTGAGACGCAACTGGACCACCTAAAAGGACCAAGCTCGAGCAGCGCGCAGGCACACTCTACTAGCCCATCTATCACAGGTAGGGCCTCTACCTATATAGTGCGACAGAGACGCAACGATGTCCTGTCCGAGAGAAAAACTCTGACCGCCCAAACGTAATTTTTTGTCTGTTACCATGGCTATATCTCATGAACCTTGATAGCTAGACAAATGTAATTTTTATGTTGCTGCTATTGCTATAACAACAAAAACTTAAAACAGAATAAAATAAATACTTAAGGGGGGCTCTCATACAACAAACGTGATTTTTTCGTGATAGCTAGACAGTTGTACTAGTCCAAGTACCTAATAGCGGATATTAGAGGAAGTTAAGGATCTTATTACGGATGTTTTACCATCGGATGATGGGCGTAATGGTACCCAGCTCCATTTGTCATTTCACTAGCTGGTCCTAAAACACATGATAAAAATGATCATTTTTTATTATGACGGTAAAAAAAATCTCCAATGGATCCTGAGATATTGAGAGAGGTCTCATTTCATACAAATTGCTAGCCAGGTGTACTGAACTCTATCCAACCTAAAGCATAGTTAAAACCTACTACAGTTCAATTATATTTAAATCATGTATCTACTAAAAATCTACTAACATGGCCAATGATATCGTCTAGTACCCTATTACGTTGTGAATGTTAGTAACCCATATTTTTTTAAGTGGAAAGACAAATACAAATGAATCCTTGATACTATAACGTCTTAAAAAGTATTATTAATTATGTTATGTTAGTAAAATAATATTACAATAAAATTTTCCTGTTACAACAATTCCTGTTTCGACGCTGCGTTATCAAGATACTTGCTATATGAAATATCACTGGATGTCCAATACTAATGAGAGATTATTACATATTTTTTTATAGAAACACTAGCTTTCCGCCCCGCGGTTTCACCCAACGCTAAAAGTTTTCCCGTGCGATTGAGTTCCCGCGGTAAAAAGTTGTTTTTGTCCTTGATCAGGTTATTGTCATGTAGCTGTTAGTATGACCACATCTAAAAGATTCTTTTATTTCTGTGTGAGTGTGATATTTTCCGTAGTAAAAAGCTGATATTGCTACGCACGCGCATCGCACAGTGAGCGTAGCTTTCTAATAGTGAAAGAATTTTAAAAATAGGTCTATTAATTTTCGAGTTCAATGATGACAAATTAAGAAACAAACAAATAAACTAACATACATACACAACACATATATACTAACAACTCTTTAATTAATGTATTAGTGATGGATGATAATGCTCGAAAGAGGCAAGCACCATCCCCTATTCTTTGTTACCTCGTATCTCAAAAAAGGCTGAACCTATCGAGTGGGATATCAAAAACAATGGTAGTTAAAGGGATAGTACAAAAATATATTTTTTGCAAGATTCTTTCAACCCCTTTTCGTTGATTTCTACTAACCAAAAATTGCTCATTATGGTGAGTAAATTTCGTAAAATTGGTACCTATCTCGATGCATCTTATAATTTCGGATATCAAAATAGATATATGTGTGCCTATAAAATTTGAGGAGTTTCCGTCATTTTTCATGGATCCCACGATCAAAATTAGATTTTGCTGGACGGGGAACTAACATTGAAATATACCCTTTCTAAAAAAAAAGAATCTTTCAAATCGGATAAAATAAATTACGGAATTTTGAGGTAACATAGGTACATAAAAAAAACGTACATCCTTATTGAGAACCTTCTCCTTTTTTTATTTGAAGTTGGTTAAAAAATGTTAGTCTGGTTCGATGACGTTCTAATTTTAAAATTTATAATCTGTTCAAATTATCAAAACACAAATTTGCTCTAAGAAGTTCTTGAATAAAAAGGTTTGCAATGGTTAGAAATCAAGAAAAAGAGCTGTTGATATTATTACAAACTTTCATCACCTATTTAACCCCCTTAAGGATAAAAAATCCAAAAACTCTGATACATTTGTCCATTAATTTTTGGTTATTAGCCTAAACACAAAATTATAAGATCCTAACTACAAAACTGACGGAGTTTCCATACAAACTTCCATCCCGTATTTAACCCCTTTAGTGGTAGAAAATCCAAAAACGCTGAAACACGTATTCATTACTTTTAAATCATTAGCCTAAATAAAAAATTAGAAGATCCTACCTTCAAAATTGACGGACTTTCATACAAACTTCACACCCCCTTTTTACCCCTTTAAAGGGGGAAAATCCAAAAATCCTTTCTTAGTGGTAGGTTTTGTTATAAAAGGAACCTGCTCTCCATATTTCACGATTCAAGCTTTAGTAGTTTAGGCTCTGCGTTGATGAATCAGTCAGTCAGTCAGTCAGTCAGTCAGTCAGTCAGTCAGTCAGTAAGGACAAACGATTTTATAAGTTTAGATTACTCAGCAAGATCACAGTTTGTCTTTATATTCAACATAAATGTTATAAAACTAATTGGATGTCTTTAATTCAAAACAACTATTTATTGGTTTGTACATACTATGAACAATAGTTGTTTAAATCAAGCAAAACATACAAGCTAAACTATAGCAGTTTTAATAGTCGGGTCATGTCAGTTATAGAACAAACATATTTGTTTTTGCTTTAAAATGGCCACCCCTCCTTCCGTGGCGAGGAGTTATTTTGTTTTGTGGACCCTCCTCTGATTTGCAAATACTAAGAAAGGTTATATTATCATATTTGTCCTCTCTTATAAAATGAAATGTGAATAAGTTTTAAATAGTAGATTCATAGACTAGGGTGGAAGAGAATCAATTCCCGAGGTAGTTAGGCTATAGTCCGAGAGGAATTGATTCTTCTACCCGTGGCAATGACTCTACTTTTCATTTAGAATATGAGGAAAATAAAACTAGTTGTTAATACAAACTGCCTCTGTGGTCTAGTGGTCTAAGCTGTGGGCTTACGATCCGGAGGTCCTGGGTTCGATTCCCAGGGGGGGAACACAAAGTTGATATTTGTCAATTTATCACTTTGTGAGGTTTTCCCCAGTTTGGTTAGGACATTGCAGGTTGAATCACCTGATTGTCCGAAAAGAAAAAAGATTCCGTGCTTCGGAGGGCACGTTAAGCCGTCGGTCCCGGTCGCTGTCTTTGATAGTGGTCGATACTGAAACCATGTCAGAGGCCTATAGCTGTGCTACTAGGCGGTTTGAAAACTCTGACACCAGGGTTTATCGGGTCGTTGTTCGACTCGAAAATCCACTCGCTAAGAAGAAGAAGAAGAATACAAACTACAGATTTTACTATCCCGCCAATTTGTGTTGACTTTTTAATTATTATTTTTTAATTTTGTCGCGGCACTCGCATCGCAAGTTTGCGCTAAATTCACACTGGCCAGTGACACTAGCTGGTTAAAAAGTCACGACATTTCATAAAGTTTTTTTTTTTAATATGAAAAAAAGTCTTCACAGCTGACAGCAATTCAAGCAGTTCTATTTTTAAAGTTCATTCCCGCCCTAGGGTGGGGATAAAATTTGTATGAGTTATTCCTTCCCTGTGAAAGGAAAGCAGCATCTTCCACCCAATAGTCAGATCAAAACAACACTACTTTCCGAGTATGAGAAATGAAAAAGTATTTTCCTACGGCAAATCACATTTGTCGGGGTCGGCTTTTCCTGACTGGGCCCCCGTCCAGCAACCTTCTTTTCACCTGGCTTCTATCATTTACATTTATATTCTAAGAGCCTGTGTAATTGTAATTTCAAACAACACATTGCAAAACCAAAGCTAAAAGTGGGCTTTTATAAACAAATACATAAATACGTGACAATAGAGATAAATAGCAAGCTGTCCCTTAGCTTGATAGATTTATGTTTGTTCTCAAAATGATAAGGCTCTGCTCAAACCATGATTCTATTGATAAGCCAAAGGTGGTGAAAAGGTAATCTTTTTATTGAATTGCTGTCAGCTGTGAAGACTTTTTTTCATATTAAAAAAAAAAACTTTATGAAATGTCGTGACTTTTTAACCAGCTAGTGTCACTGGCCAGTGTGAATTTAGCGCAAACTTGCGATGCGAGTGCCGCGACAAAATTAAAAAATAATAATTAAAAAGTCAACACAAATTGGCGGGATAGTAAAATCTGTAGTTTGTATTCTTCTTCTTCTTCTTAGCGAGTGGATTTTCGAGTCGAACAACGACCCGATAAACCCTGGTGTCAGAGTTTTCAAACCGCCTAGTAGCACAGCTATAGGCCTCTGACATGGTTTCAGTATCGACCACTATCAAAGACAGCGACCGGGACCGACGGCTTAACGTGCCCTCCGAAGCACGGAATCTTTTTTCTTTTCGGACAATCAGGTGATTCAACCTGCAATGTCCTAACCAAACTGGGGAAAACCTCACAAAGTGATAAATTGACAAATATCAACTTTGTGTTCCCCCCCTGGGAATCGAACCCAGGACCTCCGGATCGTAAGCCCACAGCTTAGACCACTAGACCACAGAGGCAGTTTGTATTAACAACTAGTTTTATTTTCCTCATATTCTAAATGAAAAGTAGAGTCATTGCCACGGGTAGAAGAATCAATTCCTCTCGGACTATAGCCTAACTACCTCGGGAATTGATTCTCTTCCACCCTAGTCTATGAATCTACTATTTAAAACTTATTCACATTTCATTTTATAAGAGAGGACAAATATGATAATATAACCTTTCTTAGTATTTGCAAATCAGAGGAGGGTCCACAAAACAAAATAACTCCTCGCCACGGAAGGAGGGGTGGCCATTTTAAAGCAAAAACAAATATGTTTGTTCTATAACTGACATGACCCGACTATTAAAACTGCTATAGTTTAGCTTGTATGTTTTGCTTGATTTAAACAACTATTGTTCATAGTATGTACAAACCAATAAATAGTTGTTTTGAATTAAAGACATCCAATTAGTTTTATAACATTTATGTTGAATATAAAGACAAACTGTGATCTT
>JARACY010002282.1:0-44583 GCA_029255725.1 Scrobipalpa atriplicella | reverse complement strand
CGAATAAACACATGACTTTGCAAAAATCACGACTTAACTAATATAAGTCTATATCTGTCACTTTCTGTCATAAGAGAACCGAAAGGGACGCAATAATTTTAGTCGAGGTTTAGTTAAGTCGTGCCGTCCATGAATCGATATCAATGCCTGGAACGCTCTCTACAAGATCTTTACGATGCCCCATAAAATGCCGTTGCCGTGGCAGAGCACTGGGGCCCACTACTGATAATGACAATTTGGCAGTGACAATTCAATGTACACTGCGTAGCTGATAATCTTCCTTGTATCATGTCAGCAAGTAAACTACGCAATGTACGCCGAAGTGTCATTGTACATACATACATACATACAGTCACGCCTTTATACCTAATGGGGTAGGCAGAGCGTAAACAACCTAAATAAAGGTCGTTTCGCCACATCTGACAAGTTTTAAGGGTTGTTTAAGATAGATCTGTATATTGCTGTAGTGACCAGGTTTTCAGCCCATCGCCTAAAATACAATATATTGAATCCCTCGAATACCTTAGCTGGTTTTTACAGCATGCCCGGGAGGAGATGCAGCTGACACATTTTATGTTTTTCTATCGCTCCCAGTCCAGCATGGAAGATCATTATAGGTTTATGATATAGGCCCCTGGTCTAAATCGATTTCAACCATCGGACAAATTCCCTCTTTAGCAGTTAGCAGTATTGGACCGATCACAGGGACCGACCTATGGTTGCGACCACAAATCATCGCAGTTTATCATTTATGCTCTCTGTATGACGGCCCGTATTTATAATCAGCTCTCAAGAGTAACAGCTAGATTGAACACGTATCAAAAATGTCATTTCAGTACAAAACGGGCTGTCAAATCCATACTTAATATTGCTCTCAATCTTGAGATCGCTTTATAAATACGAGCCCAAGTACTCGACTTGCTCATACCTATTTTAGTCCGCAAAGCGCATTAACTCTGTGAAATTAATTACAGTTGCTAGTGATGTGGTTTTATGTTACAGTTTTTACTACACATTTTTTTTACGCACATCGTATAACATACCCCGGGTGTGTAGAGCGCCAGCAGTTGCCTAAATGAAAACCGTTTTTGCCATGGCCGGCTTTGATGGGCATTTTATTTTACCAAACTGCAATAGGTATTAAACCCTCGCTTCTATACGCTTTTTCAGTGTGCCCTGACAGAGAATGGGCGCTTTTCCACTAGACAGCACGTCAACGGCAACGGCGACGGCACGGTACCGTCGACGATATCTTAGGTGAGATAATGTATGAAAATCAATGAAATTATATGACACGCTTTTCCACTTGCCGGCACAGCACCGTCACGGCATGTCATCGATTCCCATAGATATTGTCACGTGATCGTCGCCGTGCCGTCGCCGTTGCCGTTGACGTGACGTCTAGTGGAAAAGCGCCCAATCAACCATGACCCAGCACATTCCAAATTGTTTATAGCTTCCACTCTATCATTTAAACTTCCTTTTAATACCAGTTGCATTTTAAGCCTACCGGTGCATGAACTGACCAATCACAAAGCTTGAAATGTTCAGGAAACTACTACCGTTGTCCGTTAGGTCATATATACTAGGTAATCTGTGCTGTCAATGTCACCCACGCGCCAAAAGATCCTTGTACGACTGTAATTAGTGAGTAGACATAAAACGTATACTTCCATGCTGGACTGGGAGTCAAAGATTAACATAGAATGTGCCAGCTGCATTTCTTCCCGGACATGCTGTAAAAACCAGCTAAGGGCACTGAAGCTAAGGGATTCGAGGGTTTCAGTGTATTACCATGTAGGCGATGGGCTGACAACCTGTCACTATAGCGATACACATTTCTTGCCCTTAAAACTTGTCAGACGTGGCGGAACGACCTTTTCTTTGGTTTTCTTTCATTCGGGATAAAGGCGTGACTTATATGTCTTTATGTAAGCTTTATGTACATAAAACATAATGAATTTTATGAATATAAAGAAATGATTCTGAGCGTGGAAAATTGGTGTCACGTCAATATTTTTCATACTGATTCTGAATCAGCATGAAAATATTGACATCATTATTTTTGCCCAAAGGAACTTCAACTTTCAACTACCTTCTCAAATAAATTCTTACTTTCCTTTTCTGATAGTTAAAATTATGACAAAAAGAAACGCAAAAAATCCATGCTTACTCCTAACATTGCTATTTCCCATCACTAGACGTATTAGTTACCAGTTCTCATTATGTGGGGGCTAGTAATCTCTTTAGTCTTCATACTTACATGTACCCTTTACCAGGTAAATCATTTTGAATTTTAAAGTCACGCCTACATCCGTTGCGGTATAGGCAGAGCGTCAAAGGCCAAGTTAAAGCTATTTTGGGCGCGTCTGAGACGCAAGTCATTTTTTTTTGTAATCCATAAGGTCACAATTTACCCAAGTTTTACCTTGTAAGTGTAATTTTCTTCCATGCTGGACTGGGAGCGATAGAAAAACATAGAATGTGCCAGCTGCATCTTCACCTGGGCATGCTGTTAAAACCAGCTAAGGGATTCGAGGATTTCAGTATTTTAATTTAGGCGATGGGCTGACAACCCGTCACTACAGCAATATACAGATCTATCTTAAACAGAACTCTCATAACTTGTCAGACGTGGCGAAACGACCTTTGTTTGGGTTTTTGACGCCCTGCCTATCCCTTTAGGCATAAAGGCGTGATTTATGTATGTATGTGAGTATGTAAGTGTAATTTGTGACCTTATGGATTACAAACTGAAAAATTACTTGCGATTTACGTAAAACGTAAAACATTCTTGAAAGGATTTTTTTTAAATACTACCCGTTATTTAAGATTTTGTTAATTTCAGCTAATATTATGCAACTGCGATGCAAAAGTACGTATTAGGGATATTTTTTGCATAGAGATAATTAGGTAGTGCCTGTATTCTCTGGTGAAGGTAGTGGATTCTATTACCAGTGTTTGCTATTTTATAAATTAATAGCTGGTGTGAAAACTCATGTTGCGTGTATTTACAAAAAAAAACGAAAAGCTAATGGAAAATAAAGTTCGAATCAATTAAAACTAATAAATACTCATTCTTTTTTTAGTGTTCAGGGCAGGCTTGTGTTGCGGGAGTAAGTAACTAAAACTAAAATATGAAACATAGAATATACCAGCTCTTGGCTCTAATAACAAAACACCGAGACCCTTGGGTTCCTTTAGTGCTCATCTTGCATTTTAAGGTGATCCCGGTGCACGGCAGCGCCTTCATCAGTTAAAAAAATCATTACTCACTGAAAACGCAATTAATCGAATATCCCGTAGGACAGATTATTAAAGTATAGATACTGAAGTTTATTTTAAGCACTGTAAATGCATGATTCAGTGTTTACAGCAGTTACAGATAGCAAAAGTGCTATAAGTGGCCGTTTTTTGTAAATTTTTTTCAGTTACTACCACGAACTATGAATCACAACTTTTATACTCAAAATATATATGGCTGAAAAAAATTAACTTTATTACAGATAGACCATGAACAATGTGTATCTAGAGTAAGTTTATTTCACACAAATTTAATAACAAATAAATTATATCAATCACTAGTAAGTGAATGTAATTTTATTTTAGGCCCGTATTTATAATCAGCTCTCAAGAGTGACAGCGAGTTTGAGTTCGTATCAGAAATGTCATTTCAGTACAAAACGGTCTCTCAAATCCGTACTTAGTATTGCTCTCAATCTTGAGATCGCTTTATAAATACGAGCCTTAGATACAAAGATAATTTTCGGAGGTTTTTTTACAGTGTAACTCCACAGTTTGTCATGCAGGGGTAAGTAAAGTACCCACATTTACGTATTACGTATTATACGGGGTGTAAGGGACAGCTTCCCACAAACTGATAGGGGTTGCTCAGTCAACGAAATTGAACAACTTTCTAATAAATTCTTTCAAGATGTGATAAAATATTAACTGTCTCACAAATTGTCTGATGGAGACGGTATTTTTCAATGAGAGAGTCAAAATCAAAACATTAATAAGGGGATGTAAACTTTTTGTATGAAGTCTGGCATATTTCAAGCGCTCAAGTGACGCTTACCGAGATATTTTAAATCAAACATATCGAAATTTCGACAAATCAATTTTTAAGTGAAAATATCTCAATAATGTGACGCTTTAGACAAAAATCAGCAAGTAGGTATATTTCAGATTTGTATTTACGTGTAGCTATTTGATTGAATGACTAGCTCGTTCATTGAATGGCTACGTAACATGATGTCACAAAGCACCATGTCTCTTGCATGTTGAAACAAAATTACAGTACGATGGACTCAGGTAGCGTCAGCATAATCAGCTGTTCCTGTGGTTCAGTGGTCTGAACTTTGAGTATTTAAGCCGTAGGTCGTGGGTTTGAATTAACAGCATTCATCGGGTTTTTTTTTCAGGAAACGAAAAAAAAAATGGACTTCCCCATACATAACGACCACCTCGATGGTCGTCATTAGTAACCCCTATCAGTTTACGGGAAGTTGACCCTTACACCCTGTATACCTACATTATACACATCATCTTCCTAGCCTTTTTCCCGTATCTCTCGGGGTCGGCTTCCTAATCTAGGGGATTGAACGAGGTTACTGGTTTTTACACAAAGCGACTGCCATCTGACCTCCGCAACCCAGAAGGGAAACCAGACCCAATCCTAGATTAGGTTACACACAACCTTTGAATTTCTTCGTAGGTGTGTGCAGGTTTCCTCACGATGTTTTCCTTCACCGTAAAAGCGCCGAATAAACGTAAATATGAAATTCGAAAACCGAAAAACACATTGGTTCGTGGTGGGATTCGAACCACGACCTCCTGCACAGAAGGCCGCGGCCCTATCCACTACACCATCCGGGCTTACCTACATTATACCTTAATCTAATTAGGTTGTAATTAACTATGAAACCATCAGCAGGGTTATGATGCGCACTGTGTAGAATTCGTTTTGTTTACGCATATCTCTTTCGTTGCGCACTTCAAAATGAATAGGGATAAGCATTTATCAGAGTGAAGTCGTGTAGACAAATCTAAGTCTACAGTGCGCATCATAGCATAGCCCTGCTGGTTGTTAAAGATAAAGATTCTTTATTTGTGCCCCTGTGTGTTCCTCGACACGACAAATCATTCGATAGAAAGAGTTGACAAAGGAAAAAACAAGGTTTTTTGCTATCTCTGCCCACCGTACCCCGCATGGACACATTGGAGACAGGATGCAATACAAGCTGACATCTCGTCCCAGATTCAGGCTGATTGAACGGACTAACGCTAATAGGTTTACATCATACTGGGTGTTAAAATTAGCTGACCAATGTTTAGGGTGCGGTGTGAACGCACTGGCCTAGAAAAATAAATGAATTATGAAAAACAAATTACAAAAAAAAAATGTTCTCCCAATGCCTTTTTTTAAATTACCTTGACCTATGCATGACTTTTGTTCTTTAAGAAACTTTGTTAAACGTTAGAAGGAAAAGAGGCACAACTTTTTTTTAGGTTTTCAATGCGAAATAAATTCCTATGTACAATTATTAGATTTAGATTAGATTATTCATCTTGAAACATTTTTATTTCAGTGCATTGGTTTGAACTGTACAGCAACAGTAAGTTAAGATATAATATAATACTAATTTTTTTATTATACTTTTTAATCATAATAATTTTACAGTCTCTGATGAGTGATGCGTTATACAAGTTTATTGTTTTAGTGCATTGGTATGAAATGCACTTCAGCAGTAAGTATTTTTGTAATCTCTTTTCCTCGTTCTTAATCTGATTATAATTTTTTTTTTATTGTTTGGAAAATATTAATTACATTTATATTTCAATGCATAATAATCGGAATTTTTAATTATCGTGTCTTTTTTTTTCACAACAGTGTAATGGAGCAAGTTGTGTTGCAACTGTAAGTAAAAAAAAAAAAAAGTTTTTGTGTATTAACAAAGTATAAAGTACTTTTATGGAGCTCCTTTGTTCAGCAATGGACTGATACAGGCTGATGATGATGATGATGATGGATATTTTTTTTTAAATCTTTCAGTGCACGGGATTAGGGTGCACGGCATTTGTAAGTTGAGTAGGTTTTTATTGTTTTCCTATACCATTTTTGAAGTACCCCATAAGAAACCCTGTATTTAACACCCTGTATTTTATTGGACACCATGAAACATCATGCAATAAAATAGTTTAGATGAAGAGTGATTGGGACGTAGGAAATAAAAAAAAAAAAACCAAAGCTCAAATTCTTAAAAATGTTCCTATTAAAATGAGTTACAGTTGTGCAAATCTTGTCAAATGTGGCGGAATGACCTTTGGGTCGTTTTCGCTCTGCCTATGTAAGAATGTACCTATGTATGTGCAAATCTCAGTTTTTTTTTTTTTTTACCTTTTCAGTGTAGAGGTGAATCATGCGTCAAAGAAGAAAAACTATGGACAAGAAGGCAACTCCAGCAAATTACACAGAAACACCCGTCTCCATACGACTCTGAAGAAGTCATATCAGATCAAATACGAAGGATTCTAGAGAAACCTCTTTTTGCTCATCTCGTTCGTCCAGCAGACAGGATTCCTTATAGATCTGCTGAGAATAAACCAGTATTTAGGCACCAAAGGCGACCAAGAACGCAGTCCGTGTTTGTTGATCATGACCACTCGGAAGAATTTTCATAAGAAGATTTCCTATATTTGTATGATCAGTCTGTTTTTTTTTATCATTACGTTAAACGCTATCAGAAAATTGTATCATCGCATCATTAAAGTAGTTACCGGGGAAGAAGTCTCTTAGCTAACGAAACTAAACAACTTTGACAAAGCGATAAAACGTTTTTTCCCAGGTTCAAGTCCTGCCTGAGCCAATTTATTCATTTCTTTCTTTTCCAAAAATATACCTACTTCTTTGACAAAGAAATTATTCCCGAAACATGAAAAAACTTGGTCTTCACATAAAATTTGTCTACTGGAGGTCGTCATTTTATATGGAGAAAGAAGAGGAGAAATCAATTTTGTGAATCGAATTTCTTTATCAAAGTTGTTCAGTTTCATAAGGTAATCGACCTCTTTCAGTTTGCGGGACACCTTCCATTACACCAACCTGTAATACCGGGTGTAAGGGACAGCGTCCCGCAAACTGATAGGGGTTGCTCAGTCAACGATACTGAACACATATCACCAGGATTTTTTTTCAGGAAATGAAAAAAAAAATTTGCTTTTCCATACAAATTGTCTGATCAATATGGTCATTTTTGTATGAAAAAGCAAATTTTTATTTTCATTTCCTGAAAAAAAATCCTGGTGGTAGTTGTTCAGTATCGTTGACTGAGCAACCCCTATAAGTTTGCGGGACGCTGTCCCTTACACCCCGTATATGAAGTTTGTTTACAATGACGGGACCCCTTATCTATACTTACTTGTTTATTATTTTCATCAGGATCCCTGATATTCAGTCCCTACTTTCCCTTTCAAAACAACATAATACTGGGTGTAAGGAACAGCGTAACAGAAACTGATAGGGGCTGCTCAGTCAACGAAACTGAACAACTTTCACCAGGAACTTCTTTCAGGAAATAACTAAAAAAAAAATACTTTCCCATACAAAATGCCTACCTCCATCAGACAATTTGTATGGGCAAGGCAAAAAAAAATCATGTCCTGAAAGAATTTCCTTGTGAAAGTTGTTCAGTTTCGTTGACTAAGCAACCCCTATAAGTTTTCGGTACGCTAACCCTTACACCCGGTATAATCTTAAACTTGACTGTTAAATTATTTAAACTTAAGTGAGACATGATAAATCAACTATTAAACCTTTTATTCAAAGTGAGTAATCCGTTTAATAGTTGATTCAACTTGACTGTATGTAGCGGTGCAACTATCTGGCTACTACTGCGTAGTAGGTGTCTACGAGTAGGCGTAGCAAAATGTTTTAAATGTTTTTTTTTTAATTCGGTTAAGGGTAGAGTGCATGCAGTAAAAACATAAAAATATTTAAAAGGATCAATTTTCTACTATATTTATTTGATTAAGGCTTGCCTAAAAGCTTTTTAAGAGTTTTTCAAATTAAATTTCAAGAAAACTATTTAGATCGTGAAATTTTTCTTTTAAATTTTTATACTTTAAAACTTATAGAATCAAAAGTACTTGTAAAGTAGTACTGTCAAACGTCTTCATACAAGTCAAATTTTACCAATGATGAATACTTTGAAATAGTTAGTGTTTGAGTTTGTCCTTAAAAACATGGAATGTTCTGAAAATTAAACGGAACACACTATAAGCGGAATCGACGTAACCGGAACTCGACATAGACGGCATAATTCAGTATTTGCCTCCGTGGTGGTTCTTAAAAATATCAACTTTAAGTATCTCTTGGAAATTGAACCCACGACCTTCATATTGAGAGCTAATAGCTCCGACCACTTGACTTCAGAAGCCCTTTAGCTCTTTTATAAGCCACTTGGCTATTGTTGGTTGATTGAAGTGTATAATTTATTTATCAAAATCTCTAATCCTTTCGTTGAAATTCAGTTGCTTGCATCATTAAAAGTTTTGATATCAATCAAATTTATTTGATACTTGCCGGTGCAAACATTAAGGCCCGTATTTATAATCAGCTCTCAAGAGTGACAGCGAGTTTGAGTTCGTATCAGAAATGTCATATAATGTCGTATGATAAATCAGCTGGACGATTAATTTTTTAAGACTAAAATAAATTTTATAATACTAAAACTGCGAATAGATGCATAATCGAATGAGAACCGTATCAGATTAGAAATTAGATCCACTTTGCAACGCTCTATACATCCTTTGTACACCATCGGTGCTGCTAAATCAATTATTGTATATTGCTTGCAACGTCGGAGTCATATTTCAGGAGAGAAAATTGAGTTTATCTGCTACTTTTTCGAAGCCATTGTAATATTATCTTACCAGCCAAACCTGTGGTCGAATGAGCCACGCGGTTTTGATTTGATTATCAATTTGGTGGGATTTTCTTCGGTTTGGTTAAATGAACATGAAATGATTTCGTTTTTTAGAACGCACGTTAATCTATATTTTTCATTAGGTATACAAACCAGTACATTTCCAACATGGTTCATTGAATTGTTCTTCAATAACTTTATCGCGCTATCGCTTTCCTAAGGCTCGTATTTATAAAGCGATCTCAAGATTGAGATCAATATTAAGTATGAATTTGACAGGTCATTTTGTACTGAAATGACATTTCTGATACGAACTCAAACTCGCTGTCACACTTGAGAGCTATTTATAAATACGGGCCTAAAAAACCTACAGGCATATACAACGTGTAACAGAAAGGGTACATGCATCGAGAAAGGTGTGAATCTACCCATAAAACTGATCAACTTTTCCTAAAAAAATTGCCTTTCCATACTTGTAATGGAATGATGCATCAGCTGATAGCGCATTTAGTATGGGAAGTATTTTATTTTTCGTATTTCTGCCTATGTTCCTTATGGAAAGTTGTTCATCTCACCTTTCTCGATGCATGTACCCATTATGTTATACGTTGTATAGTCCTAAACAAATAGCAACAAGAAAACAATGACCTGCCCTTTCGTGCCAAGAATCACTACTTCTGGATCTCAAAGTACTATCCAATAGAAATTCAGCTCAGATACGATACACCACGTCGTCGGCATAAAAGCGTACATTTTGGTTTTTCTCTAGTTTTTTCCTCAACTTTGTCATGTCGTGACAAATCAGTGCACGACAAACAACATGTGAAATAAACTGTATAGTCTAAGAGCTCAAAGATGTTGGGATATTGTGTGAAATTAGTAAACATGGGATAAAAAAAAATGCAAGAAGGATTGGATTAAAACCTTTGACCTTGGTATGACGTTTCATAGCTCAACCAACAGCTGCGCCAAAATACGACCCAGTTACTCCGAGATATCTGTTCAGTTGATAGCCTAGCTAGCCACTACAGCTGTCATCGCTTTATTAGCTGTTAGCGTTATTTAGCCTAATTTTAGTTCCTAATATCGCCACCTGAACGGATAAGTCGGTGGTGGTGGAATGTACACATTACCCTGGCGGTGTTTAAATGGAAATAGAGAAGACGTATTTTTTTTAACTAGCATCCTATTCGTAAGGTCATCATACTACTACTTAATAGATGAAAAATTTTGAAAAATTCTCCAATTTTGTAGTAAGCTCTGGGATTACTTCCCGCACGTGCTAGGCTTATTGAATGAATTAAGCTGTTGTGAAATAAATGTAGGTAGTATTTTTATCTGAAAATGCTTTCTGATTTTTCTACCACTTTCATGCGCTTCATAATACCGGGTGTAAGAACAGCGTCCCGCAAACTGATAGGGGTTCCTCATTCAACGAAACTATACAACTTTCACCAGGAAATTCTTTCAGGAGATAATTTCTTTTTTACTTTCCCATACAAAATGACCATTTTTTCAGGAAATGAATTTTTTTTACCCTTGCACCCGTTATATTAAAATATGTTAATTTTTTAAAAGATTATTTAACAAATACCGTGAAACGTAAACTATTAACTTGCTATTATGTATAGTGCTGATAACATTGTCAATATTTTTATTACACGCTGGCCTTTTATTGATATTATTCACAGCGTGGGGCGCATGACCAATGATGATTGTCCGTTTATAATGTTCGTACTCAATACTCGCCTACTCTTTCATATTGTCTGATCGAGGTGGTCATTCTATATCGGAAAGTAATACTTTTTTATATCCTGAAAGTATTTCCCGGGGAAAGTTGATCAGTTTCGTTGACTAAGCAACCCCTATCAGACTGAGGTAAGCTGTCCCTTACACCCAGTATAGTTATTGACTTTAATAGGTCAGTACTGAACAAAGAGTCGACAATACGGGGTGTAAGGGACAGCGTTCCGCAAAATGATAGGGGTTGCTCACCTACTATACGTATTTCATCATCATTGGTATTAGTTCACTAGCGGGCTATCTCCTAACATTAAATGGGATCTATTCCGAAGCAAACGTCAACATTAACTGCAGATAGATTCTTAACAATTTATATTTAAACCACAAGACTGATTTATTTAAGGACTATTTAATTTACCAAAAAAGTCATCATCATTGTCGTATGGCGTTTTCTGCGTAGATCCTATATGTCGATTTACAGACTTAGCAGCCAGTCCTTGGCCGCTGGGGTGAGCTGATGTAGTTCGGACATGCCACCAAAAAAGTACATAAAGAGCTCATGTCTGTATGGTGTGTCTCCCCAGACAATATGGCACATCTTTTAACTTGCCCTGCGTGCCCCTTCACCTGCATACGCGAGGACCTGTACCTACAATGCTTCGCTGATAACAATTTATCAGTCGCTAAGTACTGGTCCACACAAATATAGTTTCGTCGAGTCGACACGCAAAGATGAATTAATTTACTTTTCCTAATACTACTACCACCACACTACCACATAGATAGATAGAGGATGGTATACGGGGTTGCTCAGTCAACGAAACTGAACAACTACCACCAGAATTTTTTTTCAGGAAATAAAAATAAAATTTGCTTTTTCATACAAAATGCCTGGTGATATGTGTTCAGTATCGTTGATTGAGCAACCCCTATCAGTTTGCGGGATGCTGTCCCTTACACCCGGTATAACATTCTTTTTCTTAGCGATAGAAAACAGTGAAAGCTCGGGTTAAAATACTTCTAAACTTAGTTTGTAGTTGGCTATGTGTATAAAAACGACGCCATCTTTGTAACCAAAGCGTGATTTTCTCTCAAAGTACTCGTACAGCATTATCTCAACTACCTATTATGTGTAGGAGTTTAGTTTACTTTAGTTTTTGGAACAGAAAAGGTGAAAGGTTTCCTTAAATCTCTTCGCTTGGACTTTTCTCTGCTTCTATAGTGATTGACCCTTTTTAACAAAGGACAAAACCACCTGCTCTATTTAGGAACAATTCTACACAATGTAGATAAGCTCTGTTTTCATATGTAGATAAGCCCTGTTTTTATATATTTTGCATATTTTACGTAAGAATAAACATAATGCTCAGAATAAAATTCAGAATAACGACCACTAGTTATCGACGTAATGAAAACTTCTTACATGAGATGAGACACCTGTTTGTTCAGTTCTTTGTTATTTTTATACATACATACATAAAATCATGCTTTTATCCCTAATGGGGTAGGCAGGGCAAAAACGACCTAAACGATGGTCGTTCCGCTACGTCTGACGAGTTTTGAGGGTTATTTTATTACAGATATTTATGTATACATAATCATCTGTATATTATTGCTATAGTGACGAGTTGTCAGCCCATCGCCTTAATTACAATAGTTACACTGAAACCCTCGAATCCCTTAGCTGGTTTTTACAGCATGCCCGGGAGGAGATGCAGCTGGCACATTCTATGTTTTTCTATCACTCCCAGTCCAGCATGGAAGTAATTATTTTTATAAAAGTGGATTATTTCTATGCTATTTTAAGATTCTTTTTTACAAGAGTTATCCTATGTATGGAGTAGTTAAATATGTGAGAAGCTAATGAAACTCTCAATATCTGGGAATTTTGTAACTCGTGTCAAAAATCTAAATAACACGTAAGTTTCATGAACACCTTTGTCAGATGGGGAGGTCAAAATGCTATTCCTGTCCTGAAATAATTTATTTCTGAAAGTTGTTTAGCTGCGTTTACTAGCAGCCCCTATCAGTTTGCGGGAATATCACAGGGCAATAAACAAATCTTTAACATGCTATACTATAGCATTTTTACGACACCTTTTTTCGTATTGGATGAGGGTTGACTCGTATGTTGCGAATAGTGGCAGGTTTCCTTTCCGTCGCCCCCAACGTACAATACATCATAGCCTTGACTTTTACTGATTGCATTGGAGGAACTTCAGCCACTCAATTTTCCATATACAGGATGTAAAAAAAATAGCTGACCATATTTTAGGGTATGATTCTACCCATTAAACTGAACAACTTTTCCAAGGAACATAAGGTAGGTAGGTCGAAATACGATTTTGCTGTCCCTTTCTCTTTTTATTTCTCTTATTCCTACATACATACATACATACATAAAGTCACGCCTTTATCCCTAATGGGGTAGGCAGAGCGAAAACGACCGAAAGGTCATTCCGCCACGTCTGACAAGTTTTGAGGGTTATTTCAGATGGTCATTCGTATTGCTATAGTGACAGGTTGTCAGCCCATCGCCTAAATTGCAATACAATATTATAAAACCCTCGAATCCCTTAGCTGGTTTTTACAGCATGCCCGGGGAGGAGATGCAGCTGGCACATTCTATGTTTTTCTATCACTCCCAGTCCAGCATGGAAGACTGACTCTTATTCCTTACTGCTTGAAAAGGATTTTGAGGGATTGAATACAAATCTATTTATTTGCTGGTAGCTTAAATTGGTCCTATGAATAGATTGTGTACTACCTGCTAAAAATAAGTGATAGCAACGACCTCATCAGGGTCCTCAGGTGCCTAAATAAATTGTAGATTAATTAGGATAAGTATAATTGAAACCCAACATTTAATTAATCAAATCATGGATTAATCCTATAAAACTTGTTAAATTATGGCAGCGTATAAATAAATTTGCGGTTTTAAGGTGTTTCCTACTTCAGTTCAGTGACCCTACTGAACATCCTTACTGCTGTATTCTTTAAATAAAAAAGACAAAAAAGATTACAGGAGATTTTTCACTTATTTTAGATGAAGACATCTTTTCAGTTTGATACTTTTTTTTATTGCCTTTTTTACCTGAAAAAGAAAACTATTCATTGTTTTATTATTATCCCCAAGATGTTCTGTTTTGTCATCAGGTTATTGCTCTCAGCCGAAGGTATAGACCGAAGGTCAGAATTTCGCAATCAAACTGCAATCTCAAATTCTAAAGAATTCAGTTTAAAAGAAAGTTTTTTTTTGTTTGCTGTGCGAACTAAAGAAAGAGTTGAAAACTTGCAAAACTTACTGAATTGTTTTGTAAACTAAAACGAAAAGGACTTGCTTACAAAAAGCCTTTAGTATAATGGTATTGTTTAGATTCTATGCAAAGTTTTAATAATAAACCCATTGAATGTTTTATTTATCGTAATTAAGAAGTATTTTATGCCATAAAAACTTAAATACTGAGTACCTAATAATAATGTGAACAAACCTTATTATTATAATAACAGAAGGCACTCGTAGGTACCTCATGTCATCATTAAGGTAAGCATTATAACAAAGAATAAAAAAACATTTATTTTAGCCAGCTTATAAGTATGTTACATCATGTCAGAGGCCTATTAGCGGCGGTTTATAAACTCTGACACCATGATTCACCGCGGGTCGTTCGACTCGAAAACCCACTCGATAAGAATTAGAAAGAATAACAGTACCTAATGTATACTTACTGCACGACTTTACATCGAAAACCTCCCCACATCTTCCGGAATTAGGTACCTGAATGTCCCCTATGCATGCATTCAGAAAAAGTTTGTGAAAGAATGGCTAAGGGACAGCTTCACAGATTACCTAGTATATATGACAGCTTCCCGCAAACTCATAGGGGTTGCTCTTGAACAATAAAAAAAAATCATAAAACTGAACAAGTTTCACCAAGAAATTCCCCAAAAAAACTAAAGCATAAACTATTCATTTCCACTTACAAGCTTTTTGCATTAAATTATTTCATGTATCGAAAATAATTTATAACTTTATAGATCAAAATAAATAACAACTCAACAACATTCAATAAAAATAAAATTAAATTTAGCGCGTCGAAAGTTCCCGCTTATCCGACCAATGTGACCAACGCAAGAAAACTTCGCCATAGACAAGATACACTTTTATTTTGGCGTGGATTCTGGACTTTTAACTGATTATAAATGTTTATGGTAAGACCCGTTCGTTTCATTATTTTTATCATCATAGCTCGACCAGGTTTTAAAAAGACCTTCAATTTAGTTTAATTACTGGTCAGGGTACACAGTCTTTATAGCACCCACGTAAAAACTAAGCTAAGGATTCAAAGATTTAAGTTTATTGTAATTTAGGCGATGGGCTGACAACCTGTCACTACAGCAATATACAACTCGTTTTGAGGGCCAGACGTGGCAGAACGACCTTTGTTTAGGTCTTTGACGCTCTGCCTACTCCATTAGGGACACATGGGTGCGTGATAGTAGGTATGTATGTATGTAAACAGTGTGCAATCTCGCCTCCGTAGGTCTGCTGTAAGAAATTTCTTTATAGAAATAAGCTGGCCTTTTGTGTTGTTTTTCTTTAACGTGTGTGTCCTATGTTTATTTATTGTGTACAATAAAGTGTTCAATAAAATAAAATAAACGTCGGGGTCACCAAATGTTCGAATGCGAATAGCTGGATGTGGAGTTAACAGATGTAATAGGTAGGTATGCAATAAGTTATCGTTAATTGGACAAACTAATCACACCGAAACTAAAATGTCGAGTAAGGGCTCTCTCTGACTACTTGACTGTTCATCCCAAGCGAGTCGGAAAAAACCGGGCACAAACTTTATTGAATCTCGAAAATAAATTAAAACCTGCTTGTTCGATAAACAGCGAGCGATCTAACGTGACTATGTCCTACATGGCTTCGCCAGCTGTGTCGGTCGGTTTGACGATCCGAAATATACCTACACTGTTATGTATTCGTTAAGTAGGTGAGCGCAAGATTTGAATGGTACTTAGTACCCCCGTACGCACCCGGACTGTGACTAGATAGGTACTCGCATTGCCACGGGTAATTCCCATCACCGTTCTCATGGGAGGTTCCATTTTTCTACGGGATAATCTCATTTCCATAGGTAGATTTGTTTTTTTCGTTGTTTTTGTTCCATCTCTGTTTTCTTCCGTGTGCACTGATACAAAAAACAAGAAAAAACGAAATTAATCGCCATCGTCGGATCGGAACAGAAGAGAGGATTTTTGCCTGATAAAATGAAACGAACATTCATTTGCATAGACACAACTCACGTGCAACTCACACGTTTTTCGATGTTAAAATTTAGGAAATTTCAAGTTAAATAATATTTTTATAAGTGTGTATAGGTTTAAATTTTAATTTCAAGCCTTATGTTGGTACTAAATATTGATATTTGCCAAAAAATGCTGTAAAATAAATTTATAAATACTTAACAAAACTTTTTTTATAGTTACACTGGCTGAAATTAAAACTAAAACAGTCCATAGACAATTTCTTGACGTCCGACGCCGTTCTTTCTCTTCGCGTCATGTTGGCAGCGCTGTTGCTAACGCCATTTTTGTTGTACAGTCGAAGCTTCGTAGGGTGATAATTTTTTACTCATATGGAAATCGGGCAAGTGCGAAAGAGAGAAACGTATTGGATAACATTACGAATCTTCTACTAACCCGAATATTTTCTTCCAAGCTTATTTACGACGTTTCTCATTGTCTATGCTATAGATACGCATCCCGAGCGATACATACGGTGAAAAGCTTTTTAGTGACAAATGTTTAGTAAAAATGAAGGAAAACGCGGTTCTTAAGTGGCAAAAAGTCTACAATCCCACCGGCCCCCAGCCCCGACCTCGCCATGGACATCGCGCTGTCGCCATAAAAGATTTGATGATAGTTTTCGGCGGCGGAAACGAAGGGATTGTTCACGAGCTTCACGTCTTCAACACCACAACAAACCAATGGTTCGTGCCTGTTACGAAGGGAGAAGTACCGCCGGGATGCGCCGCCTATGGGTTCGTCGTGGACGGAACGCGCCTTCTGGTGTTTGGCGGCATGGTGGAGTACGGCAAGTATTCCAACGACCTCTACGAGTTGCAGGCCTCTCGCTGGGAGTGGAAGCGTCTGAAGCCCCTCCCGCCCAAGCAGGGCCTGCCTCCGTGCCCGCGCCTTGGTCACAGCTTCACACTCCTCAATGGGAAAGTATACCTATTCGGTGGACTTGCCAACGAAAGCGACGACCCTAAGAACAATATACCGAGGTACCTCAATGACCTTTACACTCTTGAACTGTATCCAAATTCATCTATGACTGTTTGGGATATTCCTCTAACTTATGGCCAGTCGCCACCACCCAGAGAGTCTCACAGTGGTGTGTCTTATACAGACAAAAATACAGGAAAGTCTTCGCTTATAATCTATGGTGGCATGAGTGGATCTCGCTTGGGTGATTTGTGGGTGCTTGATGTTGATACAATGTCTTGGTCCCGACCTGAGGTTGGTGGGCCGGCACCCTTACCACGGTCCCTACACACTGCTACAGTCATCGGACACCACATGTATGTTTACGGAGGCTGGGTGCCACTAGTTCCTGATGAATCCAAACTGGCTACCCATGAGAAAGAATGGAAGTGCACGAACACACTTGCATCTCTAAATCTAGAAACTATGACTTGGGACAACATTGCATTAGACAAATTTGAAGAATGCATTCCTCGGGCTCGGGCCGGCCACAGCGCTGTGGCAATTCAAACCCGACTCTACATCTGGTCAGGAAGAGATGGATACAGAAAAACGTGGAATAATCAGATTTGCTGCAAAGATTTGTGGTATCTTGAAGTTGGAGTGCCACCACAGGCCGGAAGAGTGGCCCTGGTTCGTGCCGGCACTACTACTCTAGAACTCTGCTGGCCGGCAATGAACACAGTATCAACTTATCTTCTACAAGTACAGAAATGCGGCAAAGTGACCCCAGCCCGCTTCCCAGCAGCAGCAGAACCTGTAGCAGCTCCACCGCCTGCTTCTCCAGTTGCAGCTCAACCTGATGCTTCCAAAGCCTTCGGTCTCACTTCACCGATCTCCAGTGGTCTACCGCCAACCCCAACAATTGAGAGACCTGACCCTCTCACTATGCCTATCCGGCCGACACCAGCCGCGGCGGCAGCCTCCCCTGTCGTCACACCAATTGTCTCTACTCCACAGAAAATTGGCCCTGGCACTATCAAGGTAGGGGCCCAGGGAGCAGTCAAGATTTCGCCAAACCAGCCCACAATCAAACAAGCAACATATCAAGGCAAGACGGTGGTCAAATCACCGGCTTCTGCTGCTGGGTCGTCACAGCAGGTTAAGGTCGCGGCCGTGACCCCATCGGGCATCACCAGGATCGTGAGTGGAGTCACCACACCTGGTACAGTAAGAGTATCCACAGCACAATCCAACGCGCAGATCGTCATAGGCTCAGGCACGGCCGGCGGCGGCGCTCCTCGCTTCGTCCAGGTAAAGACGGGCGGGAGTGGAGGCGTCCCTGTCAAACTCGGCACTGGAACGCCTGTCAAACTCGCTGGCAACGCGGTTCCTCTAAAGATCGGTGCCGCCAACATCCAAGGCAAGATCACCGCCAACAGCGTCCAGAAAGTTGGCCAAGTCGGCGGCACGCCTCTCAAGATCGGCGCAGGGGGTAACGTCAAGATCGGCACCAGTAACGTACTCGTGAAAACAGCCGGTGGCATGCCTATTCAAGCGGGCGTCGCGAATCTACAGACGAAGGTTGCAGCGGGTGTGCCCGTCAAACTGGGCACAGGTAATCTGCCAGTCATTGCCAGCAGTGGGGGCGCGATACAGATTGCCAGTAGCGCGCTAGCGGGTCAACCGGGCGTGAAGGCGCCGGTTTACAAGATCGTTACAGCAAAGTCGCAGGAACAAGCCACGGCGACAGCAGCGACGACGACTGGCGTAGCATCCGGTGCGACTGTACTAAGACAGGCAGGTGGCAACGCTGGTATCCCTGTCATAATCAAAAAGACTCCTGGTTCCAGTGCACAGTCGAGCAACACGCCTCAATATGTCACACTAGTGAAAACCTCTACTGGTATGACTGTAGCGACGATGCCAAAGATGGCGATGATGCAAAACAGGCCCACGGTAGCCACCTCCGCTCAGGGCATCGCGCCTGGCGCCACCATTGTCAAACTAGTGTCAGCCAACACCGTCGGTGGTAACAAAATCATTACACTGCCATCGAATATGCTGCAGCTTGGCAAATCAGGAGTAGGTGGGAAACAGACGATTGTGATCACCAAGTCGGCGGGGCAGTCGCAAGCACAGTCAAGTCAGCCGCAGTGAGCTCTCAGACTGTTGTACGGTTCAGTGTCCTTTGAGCTAGATATCGTAACGTGACGCCCAAGTGTTTTGCAAAGTGGTGTCTAGATGTAAATTCAAAGTGAACCACAATCGTGTGCCGGACTATAGTTTAACTATTTTAAATCATAATGGATATAGTTTATGAGTTTTTGTATGTTATAATGGGTCTGTGTAGAAAGTGTCCTCCTAGAGTTTTTACTAAATATTTTATTTACTCTATTAATTGTAATATTACTGATAGATGTTTGTCTGATTTACACACTGAATTCTGAACTCTAAGATGATCTGTCTTTTTATTATTTATGCTGTCTTTTATTCATCTTTGGTCATGATTATGCAACAGTGACCCAATACTGACTTATGCAAAAGTGCCTGAGATGCAGTTCTTCAAATGTTGTAAGAACTTAATAAGGCATATTTTATTTTTATAGCTTCTCTGCAGAAAACACTGTATTAAGGATTACAATGGTAAACCTTATTACATTTTTTTCTGAATAGATTAGGACTAATTTTTAATTATGTTGCTAGGTAATTTCTTTCAAGCAATAAAAATCATAATAAGTATGATGTAATTTTTATCTAAACTCTAAACATTGTCAGTTTATAAATTGTATGTGGGTTATACATGGTACATGGTACATATAAAATATTAAGATAAAATTTTAATCACTTTCATCCATGTTTGATGCACTTATTATTAATTTTTGTCTTCCTAGCAATCACTTGGTTTTCTATTGAATATCAAGTAGCTTTTTTTGGCAGAATGACAGTGTGTATCAAATTGTGCTAAAGTAAAATATAGAACTCTTTTATGCTTGTTCGCTTCGCCCTCTTTGGCTCCAAAACTTATGTACACCAAGTGTATATAGTTGCTGCCAAAGAAGACAAAGCCGCCTTGTTTACTAATTTAAGTTAAATCACAACATATAATATGCACTATTTAAGTTTATATGACAAAGCATTGTTAATGTTTTTCTATTATGGTGTTTTTTCTAAGATTTTGTATTTGCTATGGGATCAGCCAGTCATCTACACTATTTTCTCTGATACACATTGAGGCTAATTCTACTCTGGTCCCATTCAAATGCAAAACGCTTGAGCATCAAGTTTTATTGATTATTATGATAATGACACAAAAGTGTGCCAGTAAGCAATTCTCAACTTCATAATAATGTTTTAACCTGATGCTAAGGGGCACTTTCATTTATACTATGATGACAATTTTATTGATAATAGTTTATCAATAATTTGTTCTGTAAGAAATAATTTGACATAAAAATGCAGAATAATATTGTAAAATGTGACTTATGTGCTAGTGTTACTTGGAGCCCATTTGGAATAGGTAAAACATTATTAATAAAAATTGACTATTATCATTTTAAAATAGTACCCATTTTGTTTCAAAGGGGGCTTCTAAGACATTTAAACATGAGAAATGCCGGAGATGTGTCAAATTATTTGGAGTTATTTTTGTACGTTTTGTTTTTGCGCTCCGGTTGAGTGGTATTCTGCATTTCTATCCATAGAGTAAGAGTCCTAGATGTATGTACGTAGTATAATCATTGTATTTTAAGGTAAGCGAGGTATGGATTGTAAATATCAGTAAGTAGATAAATTTAATGTTATAGTTTGTTCATATTATGTTCATTTGCTTGAATAAACGATTTGGATAAAATTATTGTCTTTTATTTAGCTCAACTACTTCAAAATATGCCAACAAAAAAGTTAAAATTACATAGGTACATAACATAACACATCAAATCAAACTACTAACTAATAATCATGGCTATAAATAATTAATAGTACACCTTACTTATTTTTCTTATTTAAATAAAACAGTAGACCTCATTTCAGATTATTTATAATTACCTATTTCTCAAGTTTAATTTTAGCTCTCTAAAAACTATGTAAAATTAATTATTCACATGATTGATTGTTGAATATACACAAGTACACAACCCTGTAGGTACACTTTATGCTGTAAATAACACTACATTCACGTGGTATTAACCAATAACAGTAACAATACTTATCAAATAATTATTACGAAATCGTATTTTGTGTATAAACTTAAGTCAGCGTCATCTATACGCGACTTCAAGAACTACTAGCGCTAATAGGCCATTTGATAGGAATGGTTCCCGTAGTGGGTAGATGGTTCTTCCTAGAAATAACAGATGTCGCCACACTTCACATTTTTTAATTTATATATGATGCTATTTAGAAAACCTAAACCCCATTACAGTCATTGCAAGAACAGTAAAATTTTACGAACCAACATTTTCAGCAATGTGGTTATTTTGATAAGAAATTCATTTGTGTGGGATTTAGCAGATAGGATAATAACTGTATCAGTTCCAACATCCGTGTTTATCAGGCTTTATCTACAGAAAATTATGAAAGATTTTAGACTTTCGCGGTAATTATCAATAAAGTAGGTAAGTATGTTATGTTGGTACCTAACCTACCTACTGCTTCTAATTTTTTTTTTCATTTGAGCTGTTTCTACCACCAGGTTACTGTTACACTGTATTCTCGGGAAGAGAAGCACCTTGCTTACTTGTTCAGGACTTAAGGCGTTATGGTTTCAAGAAAGGAAGGTGGAAGGATAAAGGGAACCATCGTGGAACATTATTAGGTCTGTAAATAACAAATCAACAACCAAATTTGTTTTAATATAAAAATGTAGGAAACAATATACTGAAATACTTAGAAAACATGATTTTCATCTAATAGGTACTTAATTAACAATTAGGGGTTGCTCAGTCCTCGAAACTGAACAACTTTCAACAGGAAATTCTTTCAGGAAATCAAAGGTATTTTCTGTGTGGTAGTAGCGTAGGTATTTTCAATTTTCAATTGAATTAACAAAAAAAAAACTTTAAACGAACTCTGTTTTCTGAAATAAATATTTTGAATTTGAATTTGAAAAACGTAGACAAAATTAGCTCTGGAATATTTTATATTATAACACGAAATAACATAACTCCTTAAACCTAAATTAAAATAATCTGTGCTCTGTATTTGATCGTGGTCTTTGAGGATTTTCAAAACTAACCCACCACGGCGAAATTTTTAATTTTTTACTTCTTATATTTTTGATAGTGGTCGTTACACAAACCATGTCAGAGGCATATAGCTGTGCTATTAGGCGGTTCAAAAACTCTGACACTAGGGTTCATCGGGTCGATCGACACGAAAACCCACATGACAGAAGAAGAACTTAAGCCTTTGTATTTTCTTGGGTTGCTAGCAATTTTGGTCTCTCAGCGAATAGAGTTTTTCTATCTCATGTTGTCTATCTGTAAAGTTTTATAATACCTAAACTAGTGAACTGATTTAATGAAAATAAGAGGTTGGTAGTTAGGTCTTCATTACCCTAAGCTACCCTATATGACTGCAATTCAGCATTACAAACGTCATGATCATCATGGTATAAGAAAATAGTCCATATACCCGTCCTTTTCAATCATGAACAAACAGAAAGGGACTTAATTTTAATGAAGTCGTCTGTTTATCAAAAATAAATCTTAGCTTATTTTATTTATGTAGGATCCAGTTATGAGCCAACTAGACCGCAAGTGATGATGCTGAGGAAACTCCTGGAGTTTCCTTTGGGCTCTGACTCCACCTGGGCGGCTACCTGCCTCTTCTTCTTCTTGCCATTCTCGTCGTAATGTTTCTCTTCCTGCAAGTTTGTAAGTAATACAGGGAAAATGATAATAATATACTTAAGGATATACTTTATATGGGGCAGCGTACCAAGAACTGATAGGTGTTGCTCAGTCAACGAAACTGAACAACTTTCACGAGGAAATTCTTTCAGGAACTGAAACTTTATTTTGGCTTTTCTTCTTGAATGTTGTTTCGTTGACTGAGCAACCCCTATCAGTTTCTGGTATGCTGTCCCTGACGCCCGGTATTAGGGGTGTGGACACTATCACAATGTCTAGCATGGACTAACTACTCTAGAGGACTGCTAACCGCCATACTAGAGAGCGTACCTCGATACTCGATAAAAAGGTCAAAATGCGAGCAAAACCTAGATGGCGTTGCGTTGGCATATTGCTCGAAGAGTCCGTTGTTAATATAGGTCATGAAATTGAAAAAAAAAACAATAGGAACTTGAACCAAATTATCTTTTAAGATTTTTAAAGTAGAAATACACAATGAGAAATGCTGTTTAAAACATCTGAATTAAAATACATTATGTTTACACAATATTTCGCTAATATCAATAGATGGCACTGCTAAGTAGCGGTGTACGCAGTTTATAAGTGAGGTTATCAGTCCTCTTTGTTTTATTCGTCCATGATGTCTAGTAACAAAACCCCGTTTCGTTTGTGATGCAGTTTACTTTATTTAATTCTACATCCAGAAGCCTGACTTTCTCAATGGACGACACAACAAGCAATTTATTATCTGATAATAGAAATCGCAACCAAATAGTAGGAATCGGAAGAAAATAAGTTAAAATAGATAGTCAAATAGTATAGTACATTACATTTGATACATATCCAACAATATTTTTTTGTTTTGTTATAGAAGCTATAGAGAAAGAAGAAAAAACTGTTATTTCCCAATGCACTAACATTCTTTATTAAATTATCTTTCAAATTCAAACATGGTTACAAGCATCTAAAAGCGTTTGACATTACATTCTCGGATGTCTACTTTAAATTGCTCTATGCTCTGTACGATCTTAATATTACTTTGATCTTAATTTTGTAAACATAACATTATGGCTATTTTCACGCAATCATTTCTTCTTAAAGCTACTAAAACCACCAAAAGTTCCTTTGTCTTTCTTATATGGGTCATAGGTCATTTGTTTAGAGTTATTTGCCGTAGAATTTGTAGGTTTCTTGGAGGTATTCCAAGGTAGCTGAGACTTTGGTGCAGCTGGTTTAACTGAAGATGAAGAAATCTTGGATACTGATACGGATTGGGAAACTGACGAGACTTTCGGAGATGCCACTGATGTGACTGAAGATTTAGATAAAGTTGATGATTTTGATGATGAGATCCACAGTGATTTGTTAAAAAATTGAGATGACGATACTGATTTGCCATTCAGAGCGCATTGTTTTGTTTTTGTAGACGCTTTGTCTGATCTGCTAAGTAATCCAATCTTTTGACCATTTGCTAGATTTCCGTTTGCAAACTTTGATTTATTTGAATCTGGTGTTACGTACACTGCTGCGGCTTTTGGTTGAGCTGTAGAAGAATTGTTTGGTTCCAAAGGTTTTATTGTAGCTTTTGTTACTGGTTTATCTGGTTCAGGTGAAACGTTCGGTGTATCTGCCACATTTCTTGGCACTTCTGTAGACGCATTCTTTGGTGCACTTGGTGTTGGTCTATTAAAAGCTGATGTTGTAGGAACGGTTGTTTCTGTACTAGGTGGAAATTCTGACATTCCTAATACTTGTGCATTAGAAGCTGATGATGATGCAGAAGCAGTTGCTCCTGTTGTAGAAGTAGTTGATGTTGCTGCAGCTATTGAAACATTAGAAGTTGCTGTAGCAGAAGCTGGTGTTGCTAATGTAGAACCAGTTGGTGTTTCTATTACTGGTGCGGAAGTTGTTCCTGATAAAGTAGTAGCAGAAGGTACTACAGATGAACCAGAAGGTATTAGTGAAATATTAGCCGTTGGCAAATTAACCCCTGGTGTTACTGGTGCTAATGTAGAACTACTTTCAGTAACTGATTCTGAGGTGGTTCCTGACAAAGGAGATGTAGAAGTAGAACGTATTACAGATGAACTTGTAGCCTCTACTGGCGGATCAGCTTTTGTTGCTGGTGAACAGCACGATGCCGTAGCTGGAGGTTCTGATGGAGGCCCAGGAGGTAAAACACCCTGCGAAGGTGGTGGTCCTGTAGGACTCGGCAGCTTTTTCTGTGCAACTAGTGTACCTTCGGCTGAACTCTTGCCTGTTACTGGTTTCTTCGGCTGTAAACGAAGCATGTCAATAATGCTTTTTGGATTTTTATTGATTATTGCTTTAATTTTGATAAGCCAAGCCACCAAAGCAACTTACACTGCAAAGCTTCAGGAAAAAGAAGAAGAATACTATGAAGATCAATACGAATAGATTTTTTATTATCATGATACTTTTTTCATTTTATTTGACGAGTTGTGTTATTTCGTTTTTAAATTTTATTTGGTCTCTTAAGTATATTAATTTTTATTTTCTTTACGACAGCTTTACGTTACAAAATGGCTGACGTGACGATACGTGATGATGAGACCAATTTTCGAAAGTCACTGTAAATCTATAAAATCATTGGTAAGCCTATTTGAATGTATCCAGATAGAATTATGTCAAATTTTATTTATCAACATTTTCTTTAGAGAGCACTTTAACATTGACCGATATTTATGTTCAGACATCTGTGTCCATTTGAAGAAAGGACAACTCTCATTACATTATCCCTTATCTTTGACATAGAACAGGATGAGGAACAGACCCACGTGTTAGTGTTAGTATGTAATCGAGATGATGCGAAGTCGTCTCGAATTGCAACAATAGATAAAATTGGGCTGTGTGCATAGGAGAGGCGGTGGCGGTTAAGTTTTTAGTTTGTACCTACACGTAGTTAGATAATAAGTAGAATAGAATAGAAAAGGTAATATACAAGCTCCATCGGCTAAAGTCGGATCTCTTAACAAATTTTTTTTCTAAAATTTTCTTTGTGGTATCATTTTGTAGATCATTAATAAAAGGTTATAGAAAAATTATCCTTCTCCTCTCCAACCAGATTAATGCAAATCCTTAACATTTCAAAAATATGTATACCTAAGAATAGATCTAAATAAGGCCCGTATTTATAATCAGCTCTCAAGAGTGACAGCGAGTTTGAGTCCGTATCACAAATGTCATTTCAGTACAAAACGATCTGTCAAATCCATACTTAATATTGCTCTCACTCTTGAGATCGCTTTATAAATACGAGCCTAAGATCATCCATTTATAAGTAAGTATCACAAATACAGGTTTTTTTAGCAGGGCGGATCAGACATCAAAAAGGACTTTATTAGTATGTCTAGTTAGCTAATATTATATTTTCTTTGGTATGTCTAACAATCCTTCATTTTAGAAACAATTAAGAAACCCACACAATTTTTTTGTGTTATACTTAATATACAAACATGTAATTTTTTTATCACACAGATTAAGATCAAAGATTTTTGTGATAAATTACTAAAACAGACTTTACAGAAAATGACTGTACAACATAAACTCAAATGCTGTATCCTGTCCGCTATCTCTTCCGCTTTAGCGACCACTAAGCTATGACCCAGTCGGATGTCCATCCTTCAACGTAACATCTGCTACTACAGACAACATGTACGTGTTCTAACTATTACCCTTCTATTGTTGTAGCTTCTTAGAAACTGCAAGAGACGGTTATACTTATTTACTTAGTTAATATATTTACGTACCTATAGTCTACGGTGTAGGTAGATTCTACGCATACACACAGGTAAAGAAACGTTCTTGACAAATAAAATAAAATAAAATAATATTATATACTCATAAGTATGACAAATGATAAAAAATATAATCATAGATGACATAACGGATAGGATAAAGATATAGATAGGTAATAAAATAATCAAGACTTAATATGACATAATACACCCTTCCTGTCAAATTATGCGAGAAAGTTAAAAGGTTCTAAAATATTTTTAGGCCCAAGAATCCACAATATTTCACAATGTATTTGTCTTATTTTTAAGCACTGGATTGCTATAAATATTTTTTTAGTTAGTAGGTACGCTAACTTTTTGGATATTTTTACAATAACAACAAAGATCAATCTAAGTAGAACCGCATCCAAGCTCAAATCAAAACCCCTCATTATGATGTGTCCTCACTGCGTGCATTCGCCTGTAATGAGCATGCGCGCGCATGGATTTAGAATGGACGCCATGTCATACCGGGTGTAAGGAACAGCGTACCGAAAACTGAAAGTCAACGAAACTGAACGACTATCATCAAAAAATTCTTTCAGTAAATTTTTTTTTTTTACTTTCCCATCGATCAGTTTTGTTCAGTTTCGTTGACTGAGCAGAGCAACCCTTTTCAGTTTTCGGTACGCTGTCCCTTACACCCGGTATACACATTACACGCGAATGCTCGCAGTGAGGAAGCACCTATCAACAAAATCCCTTACCTCAACGAGTTCTCCGATCCTATACTTCTTCAGCACAGTCTTGGCGTCGCTGCTGTGACCGACCGACTCGAACTCCTTGGTCGCGTCCTTGCCAGCCTGGTCAAGAATGACATCGTCACCTCCTGGGTGCTGAAGAGAGAAATGAGTTAAGTTTTAAAATACACAGTGGTGTCAGAACCTCAGCTCTACGTCTAACTTCTGCTTGCTTTGTAGAATTTGTTATCGGTTTGGATAGGACAATACAGACTGTATCACCCGATAGTTTGACAAGTAAGACGAACGATTATATGCAGGGTAAACCGTCAGCCCCGGTCAATAACTAAAATCCATTTTCTTGACAGACAATTTCGTGATTCAGCACTCTGTCGTCGGATCGGTCGATGTCTTTGATAGTGGTCGTTACACAAACCATGTCAGGGAAACTTCAACCGAATAATGAATCGATACCTCACCTAATCTAGGATTGGATCTGGTTTCCCTTTTGAATTGCGGAGGTCAGATGGCAGTCGCTCTGTGTAAAAACCAATATCTTCATTCAATCCCCTAGATTAGGTAGCTGACATTTACGGGAACAAGCTAGGTAGACGATGATCACCTCACCTCGTTGAGGTATTGAGTGACGTCATACACGACATCCTTTATAATGCACCACACTGGGGCGCCTTTTCGCCCATTTCTTTCGGCCACATCGGCCCTGGTGTATTTTTGGTCACCCATCCTGTAAAAATACCACAGGGTAGATCAAAGTTTTTTTTATTTTAAATCTTGTAGCTATAACTTTCATTCTGTAATGTTAAGGTCAGTAAAGGGACCTGAAAATTTCAGTGTGTTTTAATTTAGGGGATAAACTAACAACTCATCACTGCATCTGTCTGAATTATCAAACACTTAAAAATTATGTGAAAACATTGATATCGATTTGCGCGCGCACAAATTCTCTAAACTTTGACTAAATTGGTCACCTATCAATGTCTATCCTGAGAGAACAGAAAGGGACAGCAACAATTTTGGCACAGGTTAGATCCTGGATAAGGACGTAGTATAGTCCTAGTTTTTACCGCGGGAAAGGCTTGTTATCTGGTCTGATACTAAAGGCGGTAAAAAAAACAGACTGTCTATGCAATAAGAATAATAAAAAAAAATTACTCACCTCGTATTTAGCACAATTTTCACGTATTTTTCTATAAGCACTACTAACACGGTTGAGACTACAATATCTTATCATTTTAACTAATACTTTGCTTTAACTCTGAATCAGTGATACGTGTCGATAATGGCTGATAAATCATTTATCTATGGCAGAAAATATCTTAGATAATTTACTGATAATATTTTGCACTATGAGCATGATAATAGTAAGGTGTTATCGATACCAACGTGTTTTGCGGCCCATAAACTGCTTTTTCTTTGCAACTTAGCAGAGATTCAAACTTCAGAACCGCAGACGATAACCTTGTTACAAACACGATGTTTTGCGGTTTACTTTATTTAAAGTTGTAAAGTAAAAACAGGTTATGGGTCGCAAAACAAGTTGGTATCGATAACGCAACATCAAAAATACGAAGTATTTGTCGAATAGTTGTAAAAACCAGCTAAGGGATTTGAGGGTTCCAGTGTATTACAATTTAGGCGATAGGGCTGGCAACCTGTCACTAAAGCGATACACATTTCAATCTAAAATTGCCCTTAAAACTTGTCAGACCGTGGCGGAACAACCTTTTCTTTGATCGTTTACGCTCTGCCTACCCTATTCGGGATAAAGGCGCGTGATTATATGTATGCATGTATTTTGGATGCCTTGATAAAGTCGAGATTTTCAGATTTATATTTTGCATCGTCTGATGATATCAAGAAAGACCACTATGATGTACCTACTGAACTGATATTTACACAGATTTTAGGAATTACTAGGGCATTTTTTTAAATGATATTAAAAGGTTGAATATTTAAATAATTTATTTCTTTGAATAGTTGAAAATAGAACACATAAAATAACAATTTACAGACGATTTTCGATGGAATTCTTCAGAACGTACTGGGTTGCTGTAGAATCATCTTTTTTATCCTGTAACAATACAAGATGAATCATTAGTTTCGAATACCAATAAAAAAAGGCATTCGCATAGTAGTTACTATCAAAATTCTGTTAGACCCAAAGTAAACCTATCAAGAAAAAATATTACTTATATTCAACAATACAAAAATAAAAACAGGGTATCTTGATATTTCTATTTTATAGCATATTTTAGCTATAAATTTAAAGGTCGATCATTCCACCGACAAGAATGAATCTCTTAAGAAAATCATCAATCAATCAATAGTGACTTTAATAGTCACTACTCGAGACAGGGAACAATATGAAAAATAGTATTATCTATTTTAATATGGTATCATAGAATATCATATCGACGCAGGAAAGGCAAAATTGCTTCCACCATACATTTGGTCGAAAATGAGTTATATACATATTCGGAATCAGCGAATTTTTCTCCGTCGATCTATGTAGGTTTCAAAGCGATCAGAGCTAAATTGGCTGAAATTGGCCGATTTCAGTGACTGGAAAAACCGAGAATTTCGTTTTTTACAGATGCTTAACTACCACTGTTTTCAATGATTTTTAAAACATGTTACGTAAGCAAATTCTGCGCCTGCTATTTTATAAATGTTCAAGATAAGCAATTTCATCAATTTTAAATAAACTAATATTGTTTTGTAAGAAAAATTGATTTACTTTTATTTTGTTCTGCAAAGAAAGTAAGAATTGTTGCTTTCCATAAAAAGACAGATTTCGTAGAGTTACAAGCATATAAGCAATATTGCCTTACTTAAATTAAGTGAGCTGTAAGCATTTAAGCATTTTTGCAATGATAATTTTTTTAGCTAAATGTCCCTTAAGCAAAATTGCTCTCTTTATATTATTGGAATTTTGGCACAGGTTTTTGCCTGTAAGCAGTTTTGATTTTCTCCATTTTCTGAGCTGTTGGCGTCTAATCAATTTTGATTTTTTTTCTTCTATGTTGTTTAAAATCGTTTTTTCTTACTGACTGACTGACTGACAGACTGACTGATTCATCAACGCAGAGCCTAAACTAGTAAAGCTAGAATCGTGAAATTTGAAGAGCAGTTTTTTTTATAACGTAACCTCCCACTCAGAAATGATTATTGGATTTACCCCGATCCCCCAAAAGGGGTAAAAAGGGTGTGTGAAGTTTGTATGAAAGTTCGTCAATTTTGAAGGTAGGATCTTCCAATTTTGTATTTAGGCTAATAATAAAAAAATATTAGCATGTGTTTCAGCGTTTCTGTATTTTCCACCCCCAAGGGGGTTTGTAGGGAATGGAAGTTTGTATGGAAATTCCGTAAATTTTGAAGGTAGGATCTTTTCTAATGGTTAAAAATAATAATGAACACGTGTTTCAGCATTTTTGTGTTTTTCACTCCTAAGGAGGTTAAGATGTATTTAAAGTTTGTATGAAAATCAGCACTTTTTTTAAGTAAGGAGCTTCCAATTTTGTGTCAAAAATTGGTTTCTAACTAGGTAATCTACAAATCATTCTCACGGGAAAACTCTTAGGCCTGTATTTATAATCAGCTCTCAAGAGTGACAGCAAGTTTGAGTTCGTATCAGAAATGTCATTTCAGTACAAAACGACCTGTCAAATCCATACTTAATAATTGTCCTCAATCTTGAGATCGCTTTATAAATACGAGCCTTAGTCGCGGGTAAAACCATGGGGCGGAAAGCCAGTTCAATATAGTTTTTGTACGCCACGTTTTACGTTATATACACCAACTATAAAACTCAATTTAAATCGTATCTACAGATTTAAGCTAAAGAAGAAGTGTATACTTAGCGGACATCTTTCGTCCCTCGCGTCCCTCTCGTAGTTTGCGTCCCTCCCGTCCCTCGCGTTACCGTCAGTCTTGTCATTCACGTCCCTATGTCTCGCATGTCCCTATCGTCACTTATGTACCTCTCGCTGTCTCTCTCGTTCTTCGCGTTCCTTTTGTTCTTCAAGATAGAAGGGATCCATCACCTCAGTCAAACGCCCCTCTTGTGTGTCCCGTTGGTTTCTCACGTCCCTCATACATACCTTTATCTTCTCGTCCTCCCAACATTCCCATTCCCTTGTTCTTCCTGTCGGTTTCCCGTCCCAACGGTGTGTCTCACCAAGTGCGTTTGGTTCGGTTTCTCCCCCCGTCCCTGTTCCACCCGTCATATCTTGATTTTCGATCTCGATTACAATCAAGTTTATCTTTTATTTAAAGTGACATTGACATTGAAAATTAAGGATTTCTTTAACACAAATTCATTCCCTTTCTAAAAAACGCTAACAACACAAAATCAGAAGATCCTAATTATGAAAATCACAGCCTTTATTACAAGTTTTCAATGCCTATTTATCCCCATTAGAGGTAGAATTTCTAAAAACCGTGCCTTAGTGGATGCTTAAACTTAAATTCCTACGACCAAGGACTTTCGACACACTTTTCATCCGTTTGGTGGGACCCGTGGATTTATCTGTTAATAAGTACTAAATTTATTATATTTCAATCATTAGCAATGCATTAGCCTAAACACAAGATTGTCCTTCTTCAAAATTTTACACAAATACCCACTACCTTACCTATCCCCCCAATTTTTGGGAGGCCCATGTCGAGCAGTGGACTGTTGTGGCTGATGATGATGATGATGACTAACTACCTTTGATACAAATTACCACCCTCCATTTACCCTGTACCCTTTTAGGGGTAGATATTCTAAAAATAGTTTTTTAGTAGATGCGTGTAGTGCACTCTCATAAATTTCAAGTACCCACTTCAAACGATTTTATAGGTACATCTTATCCTTTTCATCCCTTTGGGGGGAATTGTCATAATCGATGATATACGTATTTGTAATTTTTTAAATATTAGCCTGACTACAAAATTGAAAGATACATACTTCAAAATTGACAGAATTTCATGCTTACTTTGAAATTCGAAGATTTTCATACATAATTCCACCCCCTGAGCGAAATTTCTACAGATTGTTTATTGGTGGATGCCTACACTATTTGAGATATCTTTACTTCATCTACTGCACTCAGGATCACCTTAAACATGGCAACGTTCAATCACACAACTGGATTTAGTTTGTCTGTTTTTTTTGTCGCACATTTTGGAGCAGCCTTTGAGGATGTCATAGTATATTAATAAAAAAGATTGGGAATCCCTGAACTAAGGAATGCCCTTGTTCCCTAACCTGTTTATGATTGATTAAGTAGTAGTTAGATCGTATTGGATTTTCTGTTTGCTTTCTAAAATTTTATTGATAGTGGTGTGTTATAAGTAATATCATACGTATTTATCATTGTGAGATTCTGATTTATTTCTGACCGTTAAGCATTTTGCTGAAATATATTTTTATAAAATTTAAATTGTTAGAAGTTAAGTGCGGATTTTTAGCAGTAAATTTCATTCGATAAGACTTTTTCTTTAAAAATATTTTGATTTCATCTGGTCTTTCAGTATTTCTGCCCTATACATTTTAAAGTCATGCAAACATATAAGTAATTTAAATCGATATGTTACAAGAAAAAGTTCGCGTTGAAGTAATATTGATCGCTGATTGTTTAAAAAAACAAAGCTATTAAGTACTTTAGGCTTACCTTGCTTTTGACAAAATGATGATGATCAGCACTTAAGAAATATCCGTTTAAAATAAATTACTAACCTATCAGAAAATTTGCTAGACCGGGTATAAAGAGTATTACACCGTAGAAGCAATTTAGCCTTACTTCAAAGTCGGGTCCAATTTGCTTAAGGGACACTAACTCGTGAAATAGAGGAGCTTGAAACTAGGTTAGATATGTTAAAAATAGACAAAAATATACATGTTAATAATCTGTATTCAATTCTACAGGCAAAGTCTTCAGTCAAAAGATATGATTTTATTTTCGAAAATAAAAACTTTAAAATTCATTTTCTCGGAATGTTGTCTATGGAGGTTAGCCATTTTGCCTTTCCTGCGTCGATATTTATTTTTTTATTTATTTTTGTAAGGACCTATTTGCACTATGCTACTGAGTGCATTTAATGCATGACCGGACTAAAGGCGGGGAGTTGCTACACGCAATCTACACCCTATAAAGCAAATGACAACTGCCTAAGGGCGCCCGCTAGGGCTCGAACCTCGGCTTAGGGCGTTGTCCCGGGGACGGTACCTCCCAAAGTGGGGGCCAAATGAGGGGGCTACCCGTCGACCCCGCCGGCGGGGTGCGCGGTTGCTTGAAGAGCTTGTGTTGAGTGCGACTCTACATGCGTTGGCAGCATTGATAGCACGAGTGATTGGGTCTTCGCCATCGGTAAGGCCTCATCATATCATAATAACAAATATAGGTAGAATATAAGAGGGGAATCCTTGTGATATGATAAAATAAATTGGACTTCCCATACAAAATCTATTGATCACTGAAACTTTGTAATTTTTTCGTTCACTTATGTAAGTAGGTATATATGACTATAAATCAATGTGCGTGTCTCACCACGTGCCCCACTAGGAACAAATGCAGGAATGGATCGAAGACATCCACGCTCATCACCTTCACGGCTGATGTGGCGTCTTTCCCGGCGTGCCTCTTCAGGGGCTCCCGGCCTGCTGGGTGCTGAAAAAAAAACAAAAAAAACTATGGTTTTTTTTATCTCACGACTGCCGCTCGGCCATACTTGTGGCAATGCGTACAAATACGTGCACTTGTGTGCGTAACTATAGGTTTACTATGCTGACCTCACACACACTAAAGCAATGTGCGTGTAGCTACATTTACACTTACAAGTATGACAAAGCGGCAGTCGTAAGATAAAACCATACCATTCTTTCCCGCGGCTGACTTAAAGTCGATTAAGCTAGGGTTGAGTACAGTACAGATACAGACAATGGACAGAACTCTCTCGGAATGTCATTATGATTAAAAAGGCACCGTCAGGATGTTGAAAAGCCAACCAAAGTTTTTTTCAAAGAATACATCTTGCAGTAAAACGACATGCGAAGCGTGGCAGAAATGGGGGACGTATTTGTCCCGTATGTGATGGTTGTATGTGATATAATTACTCGTAGTAGTAGTTGTAGAACATACACAGGCTTTTTAAAACCACTTGGATGAATTTTGTAATAGGAGCACTCACCAGATCTCCGAACTCGGTAATATCATACACATTGCCATCAATGACGATGTAGAGAGGGTTGGATCCCTCACCGTCATACTTCGCCACTTCATCCCATGTGAACGTCTTTTGGGGCTGAAACAATCAGAGACAATAAATTATTATTATACTCTGTAAAATTTAGAATGCTAAGCCCAAATTTATACCATATTAAATGCAAAAAGAGTGTTACACAATAGAATAACACAAAAGATTTTATTCGTAGACAAAACATATTTTTGAAAATTTTAAAGGTTTTAAGGACATTCTAGAAGATACACATTGTAAAAACGTCAAAGTATTGAAGCTATGTTTAAAAATTACTAAAATTATATCTATTTAGTTTGCTTTTATTTTGCTTTCTAAGTTCCAAATAATATGTGGACAAAAAAGGGAGCAATTTTTTTGAAATTCGCTCAGCTGCGACAGATGCCATTCAGAAGGAAAACAAAAGAAAATGTATCTGAAATCTACAGGAATTTCATCTGTCACAGCTAGCATGATCCTATATTTATTTGAGTATATATAGTAACAAAATTATTCCAGCGGTCTATTAGACTGAGAATGCCAATCTTATGGGTTGTGGGTTCGTTTCTGGACAGGGACAAAGAGTTGTTGTTTGTAGTTTATTTAGGACAAGGATATACCTAGTACACTATGGGCCGTATTTATAATCAGCTCTCAAGAGTGACAGCGAATTTGAGTTCGTATCAGAAATGTCATTTCAGTACAAAACGACCTGTCAAATCTATACTTAATATTGCTCTTAATCTTGAGATCGCTTTATAAATACGAGCCTATCATTCATTGAAAACTGGGATCAGAGATTGAAGAAATAGAGTACAGAGTCAGAGTTATAAACTTCCTAGGCCCTGACCCTTTAGGCACTTTAGGTCTAATTTCCGGAATTGGCTACTTTCCAACTAGTCACATCAGCAACTTTTTATGAAATGTCAAAAACGCTTTTTTGTATGAAAATAGTAAATTATGACGTCATATTTTAGTAAATATTGACTAATCAAATCAATAACTTATATACTTTTAATTCGATTATTAAAATCTAAATACGTGCATTTTTTTTTAATGATGAATGAAATCCACAATATTTTTAGCCATTAGTTTTAAGTATAAACGTTTTGAATTTTTTAAGCTACCCAGTCAAGTACCCAATTTCCAGTTGGTTAATTTTTTCCCCTGACTATCCACTTCCTTAGACGTCCATTTTTCCTAGATGTGATACACATCCTCAAACGTTAGAACATGGTTTGTGTAACGACCAATATTAAATACAGCGTGACTGGGATCGAAAGCTTACGTGCCTACCGAAGCAAGATATACTTACATCCTTGGACATATCATGGAATTGTTTGAAGAACTCTACAAGTCTTTGAGCTTTATCTGCGAGCCCCTTGACATCGGTCGCGAATCCCACAGCGTGTTTGACAGCCTTGAGCTGTTCGTGGACCATCTCTATTGCCATTGCTGCAAAGATAAGAAAAGTAAGTTTGTTAATAGTGAAGTATGTAGATATAGCTAGTTGATACTTATACCTAGGCTAGGTACTTAAGTCGTTGACGAAATATGACAAAATACAATTTGAGCCAAGACATATGTACTTAGAAATCGTATAACATGTAATTTGATTCCTCATAATGATTTTTGTTTGTCAAATCAGTTCAAACGTAACCAAGGATTCTGTAGGCTAGCACAAGAAAACTAGGAACAAACTATATCCACCTTTATTGTATTCTACCCCGTTAGGGATACAGACATGACTTTATGAATTAAGTGTATAAAATGATTCCTTTCTGCATCTGTCTCAGAAATATACATTCATACATAATATCACGCCTTTATATTATCAGAAATATATTATTGTTATTTAGATAACATTAAAACCCCTCAACATATGACATAGTTTGTAATATACAAGTAATCAGTGTAAGAGCGTACGTGATATTTACTCAGCGTTGTAAACGCACTGTTGACTCTCAAGATTGGAGTTATCATTTACACCCTTCTCCTACATGAAATGTGTGATTTGCTGGGTATGGAAACATTTTAATGACGTATGTTTGTAACTTTCTTACTGGGCTGAAAGAAACATAGAATGTTCCAGCTACCTTTTCTTTCGAGAATTTTTTACAAGAAAAATTACGCATTACACTATCTATCCTATCTGCAATGCCTCTCAAAATTTTGTCAGACGTAGTGAAAACGGATAAGGAATGATTTTATGTATGTGTTCCAGAATTGATTAATTTTATAATTCTTAATAATAAATAAGGTTGTTCTAATACTAACGCTATACATACATAGCGCCACATAATCTAAGCTAGAATTAATAAACCACTAAAACGACAGTCGTAAACACGAGTTAGGAATATGTCGTGGAATTGACCGACCATAAACCTAATATCGTGAGGGATGCTACAAGCTTCAAAAGGTAATATTTTATAGATAAAACGAAGGCTTTATGAAGAGATCTCAAGTTTGAGAGCAATATTAAGTATAGATTTGACAGGCCGTTTTGTACTGAAATGACATTTCTGATACGAACTCATCACTGATTTCGTAGCGAGATGCCCACTATCGCGCTTAGTCAACTTTTCAATATTTTCATACAAATTATAGCACTATGCCCACTTTTCCAAATCTCCAGACAAAAGATCGCAAAATGACGAAAATAGCGGAAAGCCCATTATTGCCATTCTTAATATTCTCTGTCGCAGCATGCCCACTTTTTACATCGTTAGTAGTTTGAATATGTAATATGCCCACAATTTGTACAGTCAACAACACAACATTTTCTTGGTATTTATTTTATTTATTTTTCAGGCGTAATGTAATCTTAAATTAATCTAATTTGTGAAAATATAACAGAAAGTCTTAAATTATTTTGTGAACAGTGTGACAACGCCCACCACGCCATAATGACCAGGAACCAATGAAGGAATCAGGAAGGAATGTTGAAAGTAAAGTGATTTATTTAGAGACCACATAACTTGTTTTCCGTACTTTGTTCGCTACAATAATGCTATGTCGTAATTTCTTGTATATTCTAATTTTCATATAAAATAAATATTTAATATATGAATAACTCGTCACGAAAAAAAAGTAAAATCAAAACCAAAGTCCGGCATTAGTTAAATAAGTAGAACTCAACATAACATCAACAGTTGAATATACTTAAAAAATTGTGGGGATATGGCGCCGCCCAATATATACCCTACCAAATACCTTTTATTCAAATATCATTAATTAAAATATCCTTGATTCACATATCTATTATTTTACCACTTGGCTGTGTAAAGACAGAGACTGCAAAAGGATGGCTACCCATCTATAGTATTTCCAACTCGGTGCTAGAAAAAACTACGTCAAAGTTTCATAATATATTTTAATGGCAAAATACTTGTTTCTAAAATTAAGTTATAGATCATTAAGTGCTAAGAAATCCAGAGAACTCACGTAAATAGAATTTAAGGAAATTCCTACTAATGTGGAGCAACACCCTGGATACCACCACTGTTAGTAACAGGGACGGGACCGACGTCTGAACGTGCCCTCTGAAACACAGAATCTTTTTCTTATAAGACAACTGTAGGACCGTCCTAATCAAAGTAGGAAAAATCTCACATAGTGGATAAATCGACAAATATAAACTATGTTTTAACCCGGAAGAATCGAACCCACCCCCAATCTAACTAACGACCCGGCCCAAGAAAGCCCAAGGCTCAGAATAATCTTGCTCAGACCTATAGACCACGGAGGCAGTTTTAGACATTTCATACTTTTTCAGTTCTATTATGTATTTGACTGTACCAAAGTAGACATCATGCTATAAGGATATCGTGTTTTCTCCAAAGGTGACAACCTGCGACGAAAACGCGTCATACACCAAAAAGTGGGCAAAGTGCTATCTAATGTATGGAGATTTGGAAAAGTGGGCATAGTGCTACAATTTGTACGAAAATATTGAAAAGTTGACTAAGCGCGATAGTGGGCATCTCGCTACGAAATCAGCTCACGATGTCAGTCTCAAAAGCTGATTATTAAAGGGCCTTAAATGTAGAGCATTTTTAGTTCCATAGGAAGAAACACAAATCCTAATAGGTAGGTCCAAAAGACTATAGAGTTAGGTACACCCGACTATAGTCTTTGCAACACGGAGCTAGAAAAAACTACGTCAAAGTTTCATAATATATTTTTATTCAAAATACGTGTTGGCAAATTAGTTATAGTTACTAAATCTACTATTTCATATCTAATAGCTAAAACTTATTTTAGAAACAAGATTTTCCATTAAAAGACATGAAACTTTGACGTAGTTTTTTCTAGCACCGAGTTGGAAATACTATAGATGGGTAGCCATCCTTTTGCAGTCTCTGTCTTTACACAGCCAAGTGGTAAAATAAATGATTGATGGGGCGAAAGTCTAGATTGGCGGCCATGCGTCAGAAAATGCAGCGGGGAAAAGCTTCCTGCCACGACCTTGGTGAAAGTTGCGAGCAGACGTCATTTATAGGAGGCAAGAAAAGGGGACCGGGAACGAAAGAAAAACATAGAATGTACCAGCTGCTTCTCCAAGTCTATCGTGATTTAGGTGATGGGCTGATAACTCGTCATTGTGGCAAAATACTTCTCAATCTAAAAGTTCCCTCAATATTTGTCAGACGTGGTGAAAACGCCTTTTAATAGGCTGTTACGCTCTGTCTACCCCGTAAGGGATAAAGGATTAACTTTATGTATGTATGAAAAGGGGAAATATGAAAACAAAGACTCGGAAAGGCTTTTGTCGAGCTTCCATTGATGAAAACACTTTTGTTAAACGAAAATAAATAGCAAAATCTTTCAAATTCCCGTCTTCCCAATCAATAAATCAGTCACAAAAAAACCGTATTTCGATACCCCTTTTCTAATACAGGCGTCGCACCGCAATAAAATCGAAAGAATAAAATAAAAGCACAATAAAAAATGGAATAAAACGCATTTAACTGCACCGTCTAATTGGCAGCGGCAGTTCCAGGCAATCAAGTTTATGGTAGTCCATGTTTTATTGTGGTATTTACATGGAAAAATTGTGGTGGACTTTGTGGTCTTCTTATAGAGTGGGTTTTCGAGCCGAAGAACCCTGGTGTCAGAGTTTTTAAACCGCCTATTAGTAGCAGCAAACATGCCTCTAACATTTGTATAACGACTATCACTATCACAGACAGCGATCGGAACCGACGGCTTAACGTCTGAAGCACAGAATCCTTTTTTTCTTCTCGGAGCGGAACTCATATGCTTAGGACGCTGACAATGTGGTGCCGGGTCAGAATAGCATCACCCCATATCTCCTCAATGGTATAGCTGACAACTCGTCACTACAGCTATTCACAGTCCTATGTTAAATTTGCCCAAACAAAGATTATTCCGTCACTGATGTTAGGTTTTGAGGGTACTTCAGATATACGTAAGTATTTGTATGTTGCTGTCGTGACAGGTTGTCAGCCCATCGTCTAAATCACAATACACTGTAACCCTCAAATCCCTTTGAATCCGCGTACAAGAAAATTGACATATGAATAAAATTTGAAGTTTAGGATTGTATTTACCAAAGCTATTTAATTTTGAATTTAGAACTCCCTTTGAACCACTGAAACTGGATTCCGGAAACGACGACATAATTCCGTAACCGATATAAACCAATAAAAAAAATCAATGCTTTGAATTTTCAATATGTGGGTATTCTTTGTGTGTGAGAAACATTTCACTGTAGGTGGTCAAAATAGCATCAATATTGTATGAATGTCGAACGGTTTAAAACGGTAAATGTCACAGTTCAGCATGCTTATTTTATACCATGTTTAAAACTTAAGTTTCATGAAAACGGATCGGTGTTGTTCAGTCACCGAAACTGAACAGCTTTCACCAGGAAATTTCTTCAGGACGCAAAAAAAAACTTCCCCATACAAATGACCATTTCCACTAAACATTGTATGGGAAAGCCATTTTTTTTTTAAATTACCTAGGTATTTGGTGGGATGATTCAGGCTAGACAAGACAAGGTATTTGATAAAAAAATACTATTTGTTTTATGTCTTTTCTGTAAAACTATACTGAAACCGAAACTTTCACACGAACGCCATTCGAATCTACGACCCTGCCCATCCGTGCTACTGCACTATTACTTAGTTGGCACGGATTTACCGAAGCCGTGATTTTCTGAACTACTTGCCTGAAACTTCCGGTTTCATTCAGTAAAGTTTCATAAAATATTTTAGTGCTTTAAATTAAAATATCTAAAAAGATACTAAAATAAATAAAAAAATACATGCATTTTCGGGTACCCAATTTTATATTTTATTTTAATTTTCATTGAACTGAAAAAGTTAATTGTAAAAAATAGCACCCCGAATTTGACGCCTACTCAAATTAAAGGAAACAACATTTTGTTAATTACTTAAAACCTCTATCTAGTTGATTACATAATACCGTTCAATCTAATTGCAAAACAGCGGTTTCTTTATGCCTAAAAGGCTTAAAACGTTTAGAATTTAAAATGGTACATAATTTTAAGGCTTTACGACTTTTAACCTTTGCCCACCTGTTTCAGCTTCTATTGGTCATTCACGAAAACCGTGACGTCATCCGTGACGTTTGCTGTCAAAAAGGGGAGGGACTAACATGCGCAGGGTGCTCTAAGCCCCGCCCCTCGCCCCCGCAACCCTCTCGCCATATATAAGCTCGCAACCCTTGGACCGACTTCAGTAGCCACCGAGACGTGACGCAGGGAGCTTGTCGCGGCTTCCCAAAAAGTTTTCGTCGAGTTACATCACGGTAAGTACGCTGGTTTTTTACGACATCTTATTTGTTAATAGTTACTGAAATTACGGACGTGTGTTAAAACGGCAAAAAAATCCGGTATTTTTGACTGACATGTACGGATTAAGTTGTGACGACGGACTTCCGGACGTGCGGAAATGATTGGATATGGCGGAAAAGAATATTTAAAAATGCAAATAATAAACAAAATATAGTAGGGATACATGAAAATTATACGGCTTAAGGACACGCTACCGTGTGTCTAGATGACATACACTTTACCTACTACATCAGTTCGAATGATTGAAGGATACCATTAACTCTAAATATTGATTTAAAAAAAAAACCGTCAGAGAGTTTTACAGTTTATTTAAATGGGTAAATTATTTGATATAAAGATCATTGATTCTGCCCATAAGTGGGCAAGCAGTAACTATACCTACACCATTCAAAATAGCTGATAGGGTCTGGGTAAATGGATATGTCACAAGAGCTGAATTATTCAGGCGCAGCTATAGGATAAATATTTATCTAAAAACTACCTTTTACTTCTAAATGTGAATGACTAATATTTAATAGAAAAGGTATGTATTCGGAAACCATCCAGCTATTTTTGGAGAAAATAAATCTTAACGAACGCATTTATCTGAGTATAGTTATAAGATATTAATTTCATGAATATTTGATATCGACAAGTTTTTTTTAATGATTGAATTTAATTGTTAAACATGACAAACATCGCCCTTGATCCTTGAGAGCATTAATGTTTTTATTATTCATCTTTTCATTTAGTAGGTACATCGAAAGGCTAATATTTAATAAAAATAAATAAATTAAAAAAAAAAATTACTTCATAATATTCTAAAGATGAATCAGTTTAAAAAAATGTGTAGCAAATAAGTTTTTATTAAAACTCTTGTTTATTTCAAAGAAGTTTTACTCACAAAACTAGGAGTCAAATATTTTTGGCTCCAATAAATCATGTGACGTCTCGAAAGTCGAAATGTCTATCACGTAATATATATTTTATCAAAGAATATTTTGAAATTTTCGATTTCAGTTATCTTTTCTTAGCAATTTTTGTCTATAGAAAAAAAACATTACATATACCTACTACAACTCGTCACCGCGAGGAATTTTTGTGTTCTGTCAATAAAAATGTCTATCTTTTGAAAAGTTCACGCTATACGTAGCTTCGCGTTGCTCTCCGGTGTGAATTGACCATTATTAGGCTTGGACCCCTAGATAGATCACAGATGCAGTTAATGTTGTGCGCTACCGGTCGGGTCCAACTAGGCTAGATATTACATTTAATTGAATAATTGAGAAAATCGCCCATTATTGGATTCCGGTTAAATAAAAAAAAAAAACTAATGCTTGCCGTGGGACTTAACTTAGATTGTGCCATGTGTCGGTAATTTACGTCATTACAGCATAGCCTTCACTTCACATTTTACTTTTTTATAATTAATTGAAAAGCTTTTTAGCTCGCAGTTTCACCCGCAGATTTTTTAATTTTCCGCGGGGAATAAGATGATTATTTTCCTACGGTAAAAAACGTAGTGCAACTTACTACTAGATTAGTTTCATTCCAATGGTTTTAAATAGATTTATTGGTCTAGTATTAACCGGATTTTCTCATTCATAACAAAAAATGCTTTTACGAGTATAATTATTTTATTTAAAATATCCAAGAACAATATTATTTAATAAAGTTTACTTATTAAAAAAAATACTTATTTGGCAATCGTATAGCTAATTATATCAATATGTCGAAACAAATTACCTAACCTTAGTAAATCATTGATTACAAAACAGGCAATTAGAACCTTTTTGACGTTATTGGTTTCATAAAATATTTAAACGGAAATTGGACCCGAAGAAATTCAATAAGTGCAGGTAATAATTGCCATAATTCCAATAATTATTTGTTCATTAAATTATTGAAAAATACCGATAAAAGTGACAAAAATAAATAAAACGTGAAAAAGTGAATTGTTTGGGGATATTACAATCAAAACTTATTCTCGGTCAAAACTTATTTTGACCCACAATAACGGTCTAAAGAAACCTATCTTCAGTCAATACCTATTTTGATTGAAAATAAAATTTTTCTTACATATGGTACGTACATTCATAAAACTTGGGCTCATATTTATAAAGCGATCTTAAGTTTGAGAACGATATTGAGTGTGGATTTGACAGGCCGTTTTGTACTGAAATGACATTTCTGATTCAAACTCAAACTCGCTGTCAGTCTTGAAAGCTGATTATAAATACGGGCCTTGAATCACTCTACGAAATACTGCTACATAGTAACCGCTACAGAGTGTTGTAGCATTTTGCTACGCAAATCGTTTAAAAATTAGATATGCTTTATTATGAACAGAGACGCCTTGAGGGAGAGAAAACGCCGCCCGCGTTTGCTCATTAGTGGAACGATTGATCCTTAAAAAAGGCTATTAAAAAAAATTAACAAGTGTACAGACTTGCATGGAAAAAATATCTTGTGTTCAAACTGTAATTTTCCCCGGATTTCCCTCTTATACTCGTAGTCTTTACTTAAACTAAACCGCTTATATGAAAATAGTTGGCACTATTCCAAAATTTATATCTCTAAGGACAGCTTAACTGAAATGAAGCTGTTGTACAGCGTGTGTACAAGCTAATAAGCTTAAGCTCAAAATAAGCGGAATTGTTTCGGGCAAGAATCTCTTTCAGAGGAATTCCAAGCGAACATTTTAAACGATTTTGGTCCAGCTACGACTTACGAGTATGATAGTTGTAATTTTAATGATTTTTTAGATTTATAAATTATTATTATTTAATTTTAAAGATTAAGGCCGTATTTATAATCAGCTCTCAAGAGTGACAGCTAGTTTGAGTTCGTATTAGAAATGTCATTTTAGTACAAAACGGGCTGTCAAATCCATACTTAATATTGCACTCAATCTTGAGATCGCTTATAAATATGAGCCCAAGTTTTATGAATGTACGTACCATATGTAAGAAAATTTTATTTTCAATCAAAATAGGTATTGACTGAAGATAGGTTTCTTTAGACCGTTATTGTGGGTCAAAATAAGTTTTGACCGAGAATAAGTTTTGATTGTAATATCCCCAAACAATTCACTTTTTCAACGTTTTATTTATTTATTGTCAGTATTATCCGGTATTTTTCATCATTCATGAACAAATAAATGCTTTTACGGAGTAGTAATTATTTTATTTAAAATACGTCCAAGATCAATAATTGATGTTTGAATAAAGTTTACTTATTAAAAAGAAATTCTTATTTGGCAATCGTATAGCTAATTATTTCAATTGTCGAAAACAAAATTACCTA
>JARACY010002281.1:0-44596 GCA_029255725.1 Scrobipalpa atriplicella | reverse complement strand
TTCACTGAAATTGGGTACTTGACTGGGTAGCTTAAAAAATTCAAAACGTTTATATTTAAAACTAATGGCTAAAAATATTGTGGATTTCATTAATCATAAAAAAAAATGCACATTTAGATTTTAATAATCGAATTAAAAGTATATAAGTTATTGATTTGATTAGTCAATATTTACTAAAATGTGACGTCATAATTTACTTTTTTCATACAAAAAAAACGTTTTTGATATTTCATAAAAAGTTGCTGATTTGACTAGTTGGAAAGTAGCCAATTTCAAAGAATAGATATAATATATTTCATAGCCTTTAGTAAGTAAATTTTAACAGGTTCTATTCTTTGAAAATGCACAATACTGGAAATTTTCTAGAATGCTATCAGATTTCTTAATAATGTGCAGCTTTTCGTTCATAATTATTTATGTAAGCTTTATTAAAATAAAACTTTTTTTTTATAAATCAAATGAAACCTACGAGCATAAATAACAATAGGTACATCGGAATTATTTGATTCGTTAACAAATACTTTATTTAATCAGCAGAAAGACCTAAAATATATATGAGCCAAATATAGATTCATTGTTTTTTGAGGTTTTCAGCATAATACTCTGGTGACCCTAAATATAGGAGCTAGTTACATTGTCGGTTGCATTCCAGCGGCTGGCAAGGTCGAGTGAAGGGGCCAGGACAGTAGGCGAGTAGATATAGAGACAGATCAATAGAACTAGTGCTTTGTTTATGCAAAAGTTACGTTGGAATGCTGCTTAGATCATTCTTATTTTATATTATAAGCTTGTGTTTTGTTTCCTGAATATACATACATACATAAATCACGCCTTTATTCCTATTCCTAATATTATACTTTTTATTCCTCTCAGTGCACTTATTGTTCAAAAATAAGTATCTACACTAATCTATACAAACTATACCTTTCTGGATCAATCAGATACCTGCATTTAAATAAAATTTCTCATCACAAATATGCCCGGTAGAAAAAGCAGTTGTGTATTTAGCTAAATTAGTGTATGGGTGGCGGGAATCAAAACTATCGGTTCGATTCCCGTGACAAAATTCAGAATGACTGGGTGATATTGTTTACCTACCTTGTCGAATATTATGGCAAATATGAGTCACCATTAGTTACTTACTTTTGCTTCATCTGAAACTTTATCTTCATCTAGCAATAAAGTATTGTCTAAAACTATTCGAATATATTTTTATCTGTCCTGCTACCTAACTAAGTTAGGTAAGTTTAAACGTGAAAGCATCCTGTCTAACTTCTCTCTTAGCGAGTCGCTTCCGGTTCCTACTTGGAGTACTTGGATAAACAAACATATTACTGAGACTACTGTTTACTTTTAAACTTATCTGTATTGTTGAAGAAGAAACGGAAATAAGAATTTAGTTTTCTCGTATCGACAGAAAATAAGCTATCAGTGGTTTCTTTAAAACCTGGTATAGTAATCCGAATGGTTTAATACATCTTCTATCTGAATTTAAATTTCCCTACTATTTTGTACGTTTTGGAGTTGTAGACTGTACTGAGGAACTCCTACATAGGCCAGTTGGTTTGGTAACATAACAGCATTCTTGACGTCGCCTTCATTTGATATTTTCAACGCTCAGACATAAACATGAATTTTATAGCAATATTTGATTTACTTGTAATCATTGATAGTACACTAAACGGCAAACTTCTTGTGGTAGTTTTAGCAAGATTTCCTATCTAAAATTCACGCTTAAAAACTAAAAAGATTAAATTTGCGATACTCGAACTGTGTTATTTTAAGTCTAGTAGTTTACTGCCGGAAACTAAAGATACTTATTGCGCGTTTGATTAATAAAAGAATAGCACATCATAAACTCATCAAAACATACCTATACTTGCCTATACTACGAAAAGTACCGCGAGGAACCTTCATCGTGATAATTCTCTTTGTGGCGTGTAATAATCATAGCCATATTATAATCATAGCCATTGAATTCATCTCGAAATCTGAAATAAATCATTATTATTTATATATTTATTTTATTGAATTGAGCATTATCCCAAACTACCTAAGTAAGTACTTAATTGGCTTACTTAATCTTAGTACTATATATGGTATTGAAACCACTATAATTATATGGATGTAAAAGTCTGAAATAAAGATTTTTTTTAAGTTGATATCTTTGCTATGCAAGCAAATACTACGTAAATAAATACATACAGTGAGAAATTACTTGGGTTTTATAGAGAGGACAACATTCTGCTGGGCGATCCTTGCATAACTTACGAAATTTTACCCAAAATATGCGAATATTATTCGAAAGGTTCATAATGATAGTCGTAGGGAATAACGTAGTCAATCTTCTGCGATATACTATAATGAGATTGTTCATAATCTTGCCCAAAAGGATTCCATAGATATTGCTTCCGCCGGTATTAATATAATGTCCTTTGGCCGGTCAAAGGCATTTTCTCCGTAGTTTCGTGGTGGTTGACTAGAGGCCAGTGATATTAGGGCTGACAAATTTCAGGAAATTCACTGAAATTGGGTACTTGACTGGGTAGCTTAAAAAATTCAAAACGTTTATATTTAAAACTAATGGCTAAAAATATTGTGGATTTCATTAATCATAAAAAAAAATGCACATTTAGATTTTAATAATCGAATTAAAAGTATATAAGTTATTGATTTGATTAGTCAATATTACTAAAATGTGACGTCATAATTTACTTTTTTCATACAAAAAAAACGTTTTTGATATTTCATAAAAAGTTGCTGATTTGACTAGTTGGAAAGTAGCCAATTTCAAAGAATAGATATAATATATTTCATAGCCTTTAGTAAGTAAATTTTAACAGGTTCTATTCTTTGAAAATGCACAATACTGGAAATTTTCTAGAATGCTATCAGATTTCTTAATAATGTGCAGCTTTTCGTTCATAATTATTTATGTAAGCTTTATTAAAATAAAACTTTTTTTTTATAAATCAAATGAAACCTACGAGCATAAATAACAATAGGTACATCGGAATTATTTGATTCGTTAACAAATACTTTATTTAATCAGCAGAAAGACCTAAAATATATATGAGCCAAATATAGATTCATTGTTTTTTGAGGTTTTCAGCATAATACTCTGGTGACCCTAAATATAGGAGCTAGTTACATTGTCGGTTGCATTCCAGCGGCTGGCAAGGTCGAGTGAAGGGGCCAGGACAGTAGGCGAGTAGATATAGAGACAGATCAATAGAACTAGTGCTTTGTTTATGCAAAAGTTACGTTGGAATGCTGCTTAGATCATTCTTATTTTATATTATAAGCTTGTGTTTTGTTTCCTGAATATACATACATACATAAATCACGCCTTTATTCCTATTCCTAATATTATACTTTTTATTCCTCTCAGTGCACTTATTGTTCAAAAATAAGTATCTACACTAATCTATACAAACTATACCTTTCTGGATCAATCAGATACCTGCATTTAAATAAAATTTCTCATCACAAATATGCCCGGTAGAAAAAGCAGTTGGTGTATTTAGCTAAATTAGTGTATGGGTGGCGGGAATCAAAACTATCGGTTCGATTCCCGTGACAAAATTCAGAATGACTGGGTGATATTGTTTACCTACCTTGTCGAATATTATGGCAAATATGAGTCACCATTAGTTACTTACTTTTGCTTCATCTGAAACTTTATCTTCATCTAGCAATAAAGTATTGTCTAAAACTATTCGAATATATTTTTATCTGTCCTGCTACCTAACTAAGTTAGGTAAGTTTAAACGTGAAAGCATCCTGTCTAACTTCTCTCTTATTTATAGTTGGTCTCGTCACAGAATGAAAAATTTTCGTTTTTTTTTTTGCCCAGACAGTGTACGACAGGGTAAAGGCTATGTCTTACAAAATAGTAGGGAAATTTAAATTCAGATAGAAGATGTATTAAACCATTCGGATTACTATACCAGGTTTTAAAGAAACCACTGATAGCTTATTTTCTGTCGATACGAGAAAACTAAATTCTTATTTCCGTTTCTTCTTCAACAATACAGATAAGTTTAAAAAGTAAACAGTAGTCTCCAGTAATATGTTTGTTTATCCAAGTACTCCAAGTAGGAACCGGAAGCGACTCGCTAAGAGAGAAGTTAGACAGGATGCTTTCACGTTTAAACTTACCTAACTTAGTTAGGTAGCAGGACAGATAAAAATATATTCGAATAGTTTTAGACAATACTTTATTGCTAGATGAAGATAAAGTTTCAGATGAAGCAAAAGTAAGTAACTAATGGTGACTCATATTTGCCATAATATTCGACAAGGTAGGTAAACAATATCACCCAGTCATTCTGAATTTTGTCACGGGAATCGAACCGATAGTTTTGATTCCCGCCACCCATACACTAATTTAGCTAAATACACCAACTGCTTTTTCTACCGGGCATATTTGTGATGAGAAATTTTATTTAAATGCAGGTATCTGATTGATCCAGAAAGGTATAGTTTGTATAGATTAGTGTAGATACTTATTTTTGAACAATAAGTGCACTGAGAGGAATAAAAAGTATAATATTAGGAATAGGAATAAAGGCGTGATTTATGTATGTATGTATATTCAGGAAACAAAACACAAGCTTATAATATAAAATAAGAATGATCTAAGCAGCATTCCAACGTAACTTTTGCATAAACAAAGCACTAGTTCTATTGATCTGTCTCTATATCTACTCGCCTACTGTCCTGGCCCCTTCACTCGACCTTGCCAGCCGCTGGAATGCAACCGACAATGTAACTAGCTCCTATATTTAGGGTCACCAGAGTATTATGCTGAAAACCTCAAAAAACAATGAATCTATATTTGGCTCATATATATTTTAGGTCTTTCTGCTGATTAAATAAAGTATTTGTTAACGAATCAAATAATTCCGATGTACCTATTGTTATTTATGCTCGTAGGTTTCATTTGATTTATAAAAAAAAAGTTTTATTTTAATAAAGCTTACATAAATAATTATGAACGAAAAGCTGCACATTATTAAGAAATCTGATAGCATTCTAGAAAATTTCCAGTATTGTGCATTTTCAAAGAATAGAACCTGTTAAAATTTACTTACTAAAGGCTATGAAATATATTATATCTATTCTTTGAAATTGGCTACTTTCCAACTAGTCAAATCAGCAACTTTTTATGAAATATCAAAAACGTTTTTTTTGTATGAAAAAAGTAAATTATGACGTCACATTTTAGTAAATATTGACTAATCAAATCAATAACTTATATACTTTTAATTCGATTATTAAAATCTAAATGTGCATTTTTTTTTATGATTAATGAAATCCACAATATTTTTAGCCATTAGTTTTAAATATAAACGTTTTGAATTTTTTAAGCTACCCAGTCAAGTACCCAATTTCAGTGAATTTCCTGAAATTTGTCAGCCCTAATATCACTGGCCTCTAGTCAACCACCACGAAACTACGGAGAAAATGCCTTTGACCGGCCAAAGGACATTATATTAATACCGGCGGAAGCAATATCTATGGAATCCTTTTGGGGCAAGATTATGAACAATCTCATTATAGTATATCGCAGAAGATTGACTACGTTATTCCCTACGACTATCATTATGAACCTTTCGAATAATATTCGCATATTTTGGGTAAAATTTCGTAAGTTATGCAAGGATCGCCCAGCAGAATGTTGTCCTCTCTATAAAACCCAAGTAATTTCTCACTGTATGTATTTATTTACGTAGTATTTGCTTGCATAGCAAAGATATCAACTTAAAAAAAATCTTTATTTCAGACTTTTACATCCATATAATTATAGTGGTTTCATACCATATATAGTACTAAGATTAAGTAAGCCAATTAAGTACTTACTTAGGTAGTTTGGGATAATGCTCAATTCAATAAAATAAATATATAAATAATAATGATTTATTTCAGATTTCGAGATGAATTCAATGGCTATGATTATAATATGGCTATGATTATTACACGCCACAAAGAGAATTATCACGATGAAGGTTCCTCGCGGTACTTTTCGTAGTATAGGCAAGTATAGGTATGTTTTGATGAGTTTATGATGTGCTATTCTTTTATTAATCAAACGCGCAATAAGTATCTTTAGTTTCCGGCAGTAAACTACTAGACTTAAAATAACACAGTTCGAGTATCGCAAATTTAATCTTTTTAGTTTTTAAGCGTGAATTTTAGATAGGAAATCTTGCTAAAACTACCACAAGAAGTTTGCCGTTTAGTGTACTATCAATGATTACAAGTAAATCAAATATTGCTATAAAATTCATGTTTATGTCTGAGCGTTGAAAATATCAAATGAAGGCGACGTCAAGAATGCTGTTATGTTACCAAACCAACTGGCCTATGTAGGAGTTCCTCAGTACAGTCTACAACTCCAAAACGTACAAAATACTTTACAAAATTGAACTGTATTGTAAGGACTTAAGGTATACAAGAATATGTGGCCGATCGTGCTGATTCTCACTGCCCCTAATAATGCAATGTTATTTTGCAAAAGCATTAATCAATACTTAAACGGTATTGAACAATACTCGTTCAAAGCTGTCGAATACTGTAAGTTTCAAATTGTTACAATATACCTTTTTTTCACACGCGATATTAATTTTATCTTTCGCAAGCGTAAACAAAAATTTGCTTCCAAAACACCTGAGATCGTGTAACCAATTTTACAAAGTGTTTCATTCTGTTATCGGAAAGTAAATCTTGTCTCCAGAGAACACTTAGCCTTTAGCAACGATCGCATCTGCAGCGGAAGCAATTCACTGGTAATAGTCCATAAATAAATAAACTGAGGAGCAAACCTTCCGCGCTATTCGTACTACAAAGAGGGCTAATGAATTCGATTATCTAGAGAATCTGCGCTTCCGTTCACCCAGACAATTCCGCGACAACTCCGCATGCTGTCCACGTGCGAACCCCTCGACTTTATCACAGCGTGTCAAGATTCAATTTCGCGAGGAAATGAGTCCGGTAAGTGAATCAGGGGTTGAGCACGTGGTAAGTTTAGTTAAGACTTCTGCCAAAGGCATCTTGGCACGGGCCCTACGCAAACCGCTTGGTCCAACGTCTGTCTGCGTACTGTTATGTCTATGATGAACATAGGTAGGTATAGTCACGTCTGTATCCCTTGCGGAGTAGACAGAGTCAACGAGCTTATAAAATTGCGTTTTGGTCGCGTCTAACAAGGTTTGAGGGTCATAATTACTAGGAAGGACAAACAGTGTAGTGTATTGCTACAGTGATAGGTGTTGGTCAATGTTTCGCTTAACATCCGTCATCTCATCACCAGTTTCTCTCTACTGATTCCTACAGTATGCCTATATGGGATTAGAAGCAGCTGCAACATTCTACGCTTCCAGTGGGGACGAAACTGTAGTGCCTACTTGACAATTAGGACATTGCTTTGGTAAAATTTTGAACAATTTACATAGCTCCTGTCAAATAGTTGGGTTTCAAGGCAAACTTATCTGAGTTATGCCGAGTTTGGTAGACTTGTCACTATTTGATGAATTTAGGAGCCAGCTCCTGGTAAAATTAACTAAATTATGAACTTGCATACTTCATTGTCATTTTAGGGTCTCGATCTTGATCCCACAGAATTTGGCATCAAAATAATCAAAGCTTGTACTAATATTTGTATTACATAAATTATATTCTATTTTATACTTGAAATTTCAACACTTAGTGTTTTAAGTTCGAAAATATACAATTTTAGAATGTTCCCGAACCAGACCAACAACTATCTACCTATGAATATAAAATAGATGTTTCTAAAAAAACATTTCTGTTGTCAAGAGTAACAAGTTCTAACAAAATCTCGTTTCATAGAACAAACCTGTTTTCAGTGAGTGTATGCGCAGGATATTGAGTGTCATGTAAGGTTTGTATAACGGTGAACTTTTATACCGGTATTTCACAGAACTTATGAGCAGGGTGTGAGTGACCTGCAAACAAAAATGATTTTAATTCTTTCGAAACGTCGGGATAAAAAGTAATTCGTATATTTTACATGGTTTTACCTAAAAATAAAAAGTATCGCGAGTTGACCCGTTTTAAATAATAAAAGAGTGAAAATAATGCGAGTTTTTAATTCTTTTCTTCAAAATTAATTTCATCTAAATTTTTAATAATAAAAATAGCAAACTTTGGTTCAATCTAGAATTTCTTGACCAAGGTATGCAAACGTAATTTTTATTATCCAAGTCTCCGCTGTTCCCCTATCTATAGTTTATTTGTTCAGTTGGTTCAGTAGGGATTATATTAACAAAATACGTATAATTAGGCAAATCTGAGATACCCATCAACGTCAAAAAAAGAGCAAAATTTAAATAAGTTTGTACTAAAAAAATCTGAATAAACAAATATTTTAAAGTATCAATTCTAAAATGCGTCGAAATTACCGGTACCTATAAAACCGGTCAAAAGAAATTTAAAGCTCTATAATCTCGTATAGAAATATATCTCACGTACATCTGACGAGTATTAAACTACACGCAAATAGAGTTGAAGAACAAACTTCGTATACAAAGATACTGGTAAAGTTACTGAAGGGTTTTGTTATAGATTTATTGGAATAGAATATTGTTTCTGTTGAAGTACCAGTTACATACCAAGTTACTTAGATAGTAATAGATAACCCATAGAGGTTTTTTTTTTTTCTGATGTGTGGTATTCTTGACTTGTTGAAGATTTACCTAAAATACTTTATTATTACAACAATGAATGTTAAATTTCAAAATGATATTTTCTAATATTGATAGATTAAAAACTTCATTCATTAATTTCATTACGTAATCATTTGTGCCTACAAAAAACCTGTGCCTTCGTCATATGCCCTCAAAAATCCAAAGCTATTACACCACCATATTAGTTGCCAAGCAAAGCGTGCTATCCGGCCGGCTGGGCCAAAAACATGTTCAAAAGATAATTTGCATTCTGGCCTCTCATGTATTATATTAGGCTGAAGGAATCTGGGTAACGGTCGAAGTGTTCGACTTCGACTGGGCGACTTTAAAACCGGTCAAATGCCCGCTATGACTTGTATTGAAGCCAACGTGTTTGTAGTTTTGGGTTATTTAGTGGCATTACAGTATTTAAAAGAAGATAAAGCACTATCTATTTAGTAGCATTACAAATTATTAACTAGTAGTTAAACCTACCACACCTACGGAATAAAATAAACTGCGAGAACAAAAAACAATTTCAAAGAGAACGAAGGAAAATTTTAAATGATATATTTTGAAGTAAAATAATGTAAATAGCTAATAATAAGCAAACTGAAACAAAATTAAAAAATATATATTTAAGAACAAACAAAATACAAAAAGTTTCGATCCTGCCAGGATTCGAACCTGGAATCTTCTGATCCGTAGTCAGACGCGTTATCCGTTGCGCCACAGGACCGGTGCTGAGTTTGACGAAAATAGCGTACGCGCTCTGAGACGCGATTACGTCATCGAAACGAAACTTTGATATCGAACGGCCATTTGACGAGGTTTTTATTATCTCTGTTTTTGTTGAAAGTGGCATTGAATATAATAGAAAGATTTATTTATATTTGTAAATACTATAAACTACTGCATAAAAAAAAACCCTTTATGTTTGTTAATCTTAAAGTTCTAGATTAATTTATAGTTAACCGTAGATTTGGTAAGTGGGTTGGGTTCAGTTCACATAATAAATTATCACATTTTTATGTCCCCATTCTTACTGAAAGATATTAAAGTTAACAATAGTTAATTAATCATTCCAATTAGGAAATTAAAATCATTTTTAAACAGTTCATTTCGCACACCGGTGCCTCTTTGTGCAAATTTAAAGTTAAATCTTGCTAAAGAAATTATAATATCTTATTTTAATAAAGAAGAAAAACTGTGGATACGTAGGTACTACCTAAGTAAGTAATTAAGTTTTTTTTTGTTACTGATAAATTCTAGATGTACCTAACCTACTTATTGAAAATATCTTATTCCTTCGAGAGAAATAAGCTAGTAATCTGTGCTAGTAAAAGATACCACTCGTCCGATGGTATTTCGTGATGAAATACAGCTCGCATGTCCACACATAATTATCTTATTATTATTATTAATTAATTACTTAATAACATCTTGCAAGAGACAGCATCCATAATCATCGTCCTAAACCGAAGCATGCGAACTATGCGCATTTTCGCACGTCCGCGTTTATTCTACGCACACGCACGTTCCGGCACGTCGAAAGCGCTCTATACGCGACCTCCTTCACGCTAACGGACCAAACAGTTACATTACAACCTGCTACACAACTTTGACTTTCCAATCGACTTTATTCCCCATCAATAAGACTGATTATAAACTTGTATACGTAGCGTTGAACCGTACGCACGCCAGATGTGACTAAGAAGCTGTTACGTAAGTAATAGCTTCAAATAACAGCGTTTGATAATGAAGGCTTGAAGATGAAACCGAGCCGGTTCAATTTCCGCATTAGTGAACGCAGTTTTGTAATGTCAGTTTCGATTAAAGCTTTCTACATAATATTGTATCTAATTTCCTATGTGACCAACTGCCCCCAGAGCATGCCGCCGCCGCGCGATAACAAATAATCGCACTATTTGTCAAATCTGCATACAATGTGACAGATAAATGTGATAAAAGATGGAAATGGTGTAGCTCACAACTTTATTTAGGTTACAGGTTAAATTAGTCAGGCTAAAAATTACCCATACTGAGTGGTCAATCAATGATGTTTTTTTTAAATGCAATGACATACTCACAGACTAAAGGAAAGGAAAGGAAAGGTAGCCGCAAGCCACGATGTCTAGCTAGGATCTACTGTTGGACTTTTCCTCAAGAAAATCTGTGATATACTTGCCTTATGTCTAGATATTTATACATTTCTAGTCTAAAATGTTTAGCATCAAAGAACAATACATGCTCTGCTCATGCCAAATTATCTCGATCCAAATGACTTTTTGATTTCAAAACCATTTGCAAGTATGCTATCATATAAGTTTTCTTTCTGGTTTAACAGGTAGATGCGTCCCAACTAAAATATCTCTTACATAACTATCCAAAAGCGTAAAATTCCTTAATAATATGTTACATCTTACATCACGGTGTCCAATCTGTGGGAAAGAGGACGACTTCTTAATGTTGACACCATAGATTTTTTTTTTATGGTGTGTTTATCAAACGTGGCAAACTTTAGGCAACAGACAGCCAATGATAATTTATGTAAACGTTTCTTTTCCATTTGATGCGTTTTTATTAATAAAATGCATAACTGACTGGTTTCAACAGTTAGATAACGTTTTTCTTGCATGCAAAGATACAATCTATTTAAAAAGTAAATGATGTCCAACAATTATTGCAAAAAGTAAATCGTTTCTAGATTCATTTTATGAACAATGGATAAAATCGAAGATATTTTTTCTCACAACATGTGATAGTCATAAGAATTCCTATAACACTTTCTTAACGAGTTGGTAGCACATTTTAAAATATATTTGATTCAAAATAATAACATAAGTATTCGTTGTTACACGTCATATCTTTGATTGTCAGAAGTTTAGGGACCAAAAAAATATGCAAAAACAATATACTATATCCAAATTTTATCTATATTTCCACAGCAACATAGTACACGCAAATGCGAATAACAGGACTATGAAAATTGATTAAAACTTAGCCACATCGACCATGGCCCGCGAATCACGATTTTGCTGTCCAACTGCTAAACCAATTACGACCAAATTGCACTACAATGTTCCAACAAATTTTAGCGGATTACATTTTAGAATATTAGATTACATTTTGAACACGTTGAATGGAACGTGGCATAGATTAGCTGCAAAGCAATTAATTTTATACGAGTTCGTATGAATGGTAAAGCGGTTTGCTGTGTTGTCGTAAATTTCACTGAATATTACGCAAAAGTTACTTCTCTTCTCTCGGGAATACCGCAAAAGCCAGTTTTGGGACGAAGGCTCGTTATTTTGCAAGGTAAGGAGTACTTACATCAATCCAAAATCTTATCTATAATATCCCTCAAAATATGTCCAACTTTGTACCCAACCCACTAATTTGAGAAGTCGCTACCGCTCTAGCTTTTATTCTTCTGAGTTTATACATGGTTTGTTTGTACCATGGACTGTTTGTACCTAATCATGAGGGATAAATTCGTGATCTTGTTAATTATTTACTGCACATGCATTTGTCTCTAAGTTTACTTAATATAGAACAAGTGCATTTAAACCAAAGCTAAGGACATGAGATTAAACAAGTTTTAAACGACGCTATTAAACTTAATGTCAAAGGCGAGCTTGCGGATAAAGCTTCGGAGAGAATCTTGTTAGTAAATTACTCCTGTAATAAAAATTGAGAACGATGTTCATTGGCAATTATTCAAAGATTATAAATTGTGCATTATAGGTACAGAGTTTTTAATTTCTCAATAGAATTTCTTCGTGAAAGTTCAAAGTTGTTCAGTTTCGTTGACTAAGCGACCCTTTTAGTGTAAAGTTTTGTATTTCTCATGAAAAAATATCAAAACATAAATAACCGTATTTTACTTTATTATTATAGAAGCCAACGTGAACCCCTTTTTACAGGATTTTACCGGCTTCGTGTCAAGTTTCATAATTAAAACACCATTGGGTGACTGGACACTGGACAGCTCTGACCTGATGACAGTCTGGTGGTTCGCCGCTACTAGAAATGGTTATCTTTTTCACGCAGGGTCTGCATCTTCAGGTATTCTGAAGTTACCTGTCGGATTATCTATGTGAAATCGAAAGTCACTCCGGAGAAATTCATTGGAACATCCATGTTGTCCTTAAGATTAAGTCTAATGAGTATTAAAATTGTGAACGCATAATCATCATCAGGTATTCATTTTTGGTTTCCTAAATAAAATCATAATAAAATCAAAGATTGTCAACTTAGCAATTTCCAATTTCTTTTTCGCTAATTCTGAGATTAATTACCATTTCACAAGTCATTTAATCAAACCTTTCTTCGGCGGTTGATATTCGCAATATGTTTCGCGACCACTTTCTCAGGTCAACAAGTACTTAAATATGAATGGTGGAGCCAATACATCCGTAGCTATGTATATAGCTATAGGTAAATGTTCAGCAAACACTTTCTCCGCATACACTTGGTTTCGGTTTGTATAGACATCTTGGGAAAAGAAAATAAACGTTTGTGTATTTTTATTATTCATAAATTTCTCTTGCATTAGCACTTTTGACGATTAGCATTCGTGGAATGCCGTTGCTAAGTGGTCTTTTTTGTAGACTCATTGACATTTTTCCGTTTCTGATTCATATTTTGTATTATTCTTACAAACACGTTTTATTTTTTCTTGACTCGTATGTCACAAAACTTTTATTGCTTGGTCCGTGTTATTTTTATTTTTGTTTCTATTTCTTCTTTCTTCATTAAATAATTATCAGTATCATCTCTTTTGAAATTATTTTCATAAATCTACTTTCCACTACTTCCAATAATCTTCCAATCAAATGTCTATCAAAACCTGTAACTGGTCTCGATTGGACTTGTTTTTTTTAAGTATTTAAAAATAGAATTGCAATGTGGCTAATGTGGCTATCGACCAATTAGCGCGATCTACTGAACCATCGACTCCTGCGCAGCTACGTCGACTTTACGGAGTAGAAAATTATTAAAATTCATGCAACGTCTATCAAACCAACCGCTAGCTAAATGAGCCACTCGTTTGCTATGTAGGACGGATTGTGATGGTTCATGTGTAATTTATTTAGGTTTTGGTTATCCAATTCGAGTAGGTACTATTGGTGGAATAGGTACTTATTGTGTACACATAGAAAGGATTTCACTACTGATTTCAAAGTATTCTTGAGAAGGAACGCAGCGGATGCATTATCTGTTTCTATTGTTCCCAGTCTAGCTTTTATTTTATTTACTTACTTCGCTGGCTCAGCGATTCGAAGTGGATATTGCACAGAAGAGTAAATGGAGCTAGCGCTCCCCGATAGAAGGGCGATGTGAGCTTTTGACGCGTGCCACTGTTAGGTACTCAGTACCTATATCCGTCAAGCACTTGGAATCTTACGTCAGTCTTGCCCAATTTCTTCTCAATGCGCCGCTTAGTAATATTTTTCGAAAAAAATCCACATTGTACAATAATTACTTGTCTGAAAAATTATAAAACAAGTACCTTGAAAAAAGACAGAATTTTCTACCATCGGATAGTCACAAACACTACTTTTTTCAAGAAGTTGTTGGTTTAAACGCAAAATGATTTTGATATATCACTAGTGTTGTTCAATGATCAATCAATTGAATTTATCGATATCGATGTTCGTTTAGCGGGAAGTCTTACATTCATTTAGCGGGAAGTGTACTAATAAGTGTACTACTAATTCCTAAAAAAACAACGATCATTCTTATTGCTTACATTTGTCTGCGACTTCCTGATATGTATAAGACTTTGGCCTGGACTAAGTACCTATACAATACTATTTTTCTCAAACATGCACGTAAGAAAAAACAATACGCGAAGTGCCATATTGACGGATACCAACCCAATAATACCAACTTAACAACAAAATAAGGAAATAATGATTCAAAAACACGGAAAAAATTGAATTTCATTCAACATTATTTCCTTATTTTGTTGTTAATTTGGTATTTAGTTTTTTTATAGATTTCCATGTGGTCTTTTGTATGGACCATCCACTAGGGCCAAGTACTAGGCTGTACCGTCACTCACCTTTGCCTTAACAAAAGCGGCAAAACAAAATAAAAATTACTGGTGGGAAATTGCGAAAAACAATGCCATCAAACTGAAGTTTTATTTCAATGTTCTTCTTTTTATGCAGCCATTATGTGTCCCACTATAATGCTCTTAGATTAGTTAATACGAGTATCTTACTTACTGCTACAGTATTATCGAATCGGCCTCTAGTGTCAGTAGTTCGGTTGCAATTGCAAGTCCGGTTGTCCGAACTAGTGAAACTTTTTAGTGTAAAAATTGCTGATCAAATTTTAAGAGTTGAACGTACCCATGAAACTGAACAACTTTCCTAAGTGCATCTACACCTTTTCGTCTCTTTCGCTCACTCGCGGGCTGGGATTTTTGCACTCTTTCACTCCTGACACAAAATAATATAGCACACTTATATAAGGTCTTTTTAAATTAAGTACAAATATTTTAAGGGTGGATTTCTCTGTCATCAACCTGAACAACTTTCCCCAAGGAACATAGGTCGAAATATGAAAAAAAAAAATGGCCCTCTCATACAAATTGACTCCGGCCGCTGACACCACCAAAATAAATAGGAACTTGTCTTTACTATTATAACTGTCAGCTGCGTGCCACTCATCATCATATGTTGTTATCAGTCTAATACTTTAACACTATCTATACAGAAATAAAATTATCATCTAAAATAATTTTAAACACCCAAAAAACATAGCTCTAATCAAATCCTTGTTAACTTTTGTGTTCGTAAAACGAACGACTTTTATCGATAACTTACAGAATTTTACCACATCCCTGGTCTGGGTTGCCAATCAAATTTGTAAATTGATAAGGGTAAGCTCGCACTGCGATATTTTATCGTGCGAAAAAAATCGCCAAAATATGTGATGTATAGAGTTGTATGAAGGTGCACGCACTTACGGAAAATATATTTGCGCGAGATTCCAAATACAATTTACAATGTAAGTTATACTTCTTTAGGCGCGTTATGAAAAATTGGTGAGAGTGAAATTTTACGAGTAAAAAATGACAAATGTCAAAAGTCAAAAATGTCAAATGTCAAACGTAAAAATGTCAAATGTCAAAAAAATTTCAATGTCAAATGTCAAAAAATTACAAAAGTCAAAACTGTCAAATGTCTAAGAGTAAACACGCAAACGCAAGGCGTTTTTGCCCGCGGGAAAAAAGCCGCTGGCGCGTAAATATTCGCGCATTTGTATTTGGAATCTCGCGCGATTTTTTACCGAAGTGCGTGCACCTTCATACAACATCATACATCACAGATTTTGCAAATAAAAATCGCAGTGCGTGCTTACCCTTATTTTTATTGGGCAAAATGATGAGCTTCATTCAAACAAAAGTTAGCCCGAAAATTGTGCAAAATATGTTCTTGTTGGCAACATTATTATTGATTATTATTCTATCTTTGTCTATCGCTAGAGAATACGTGGAATAGATATATTATTCAACTATTTGTGGGCAACCAATAGCATCGAGCGTTTTTGTGTAGTGAAAATACAACGTATTTCTTTGAATGTGTGCGACTGGCGACAGCGGTTTTCACAGTTTTTCATACAAAATCAGAATGACAGCCTATCTATTAGGGAGCGGCAGCGACTTTCTCTAATCAGTGGGATATTGGACTCCGACATTAAATATCATCCTCCATTCTTTTATATTGACCTTTTATTTTGAGTAAAAAAAGGTGTAAAACACGAATTCATAATATTCTAGGAGTCCAATAATATTTTCGAAATCTTTTCTCGGTCTTTTTATTTCTATACATTTTACATACTGTCAATGCTAGTATAGATTTCTAAGAAAACTCTTCTATTACGAACAATAACTCACAATTATGACCAGAATCACAACTGGCTATATGTGGATTTGTTAATCAAATCACGGCGTCTGGAATCCCCAACGGAATGAAGATATAAGGATGCAGCGAAGCATGCGTTTGCGCACGGCAGGCAGGGTTACCAGACTACAGGAATGATCGTGATTTATATCTATGGATTTAGTTGTGATATAAGGTGGTCAAAGTCTGATTATGATCACTCGATAATAGAAGATCTGGGTTCTATTATTAGAAATAACACGAAGATAATTATCATCATCACTTATTAAAAATAATGATTTCATTGATCATCAACCAACCAGATAGTCATGGTCATGTCATGATGATGTTCACTACTTTGTATGTTTGTAATATTATCATTATAATTATATACTATTTGTTTATGATTTTGATTTGCATTGAAATACACAAGTGATTCAATGTGACCTAAGTAGTCATGTAAGATAAGCTCATGAATACATTTAATGATAAAGATCTTTAGCACTGAAGATTTAATTTAATACAAAAGTTTAAAAGGCAAAACGATGTTCCAGTACCTAAAGTTCATTAAAAGCGAACAAAAAAACAGAAATCCAGAAACCTTTTTAAGTTTCCTTCTGGGAAACTGGTAACCCTAATCACATGATAATATACCTCAGAGGGTCGCGGGGTAGGCGGGGAGGGGAGGAACGGGAGGGAGGGCAGGGAGGGAGGGCAGGACCGGTCTCCGCCGAGCCTCTGTCCTCCTTCCTTGCCTTCCTATAGTAATATTTTAATAGTGTTTACGGATATTGAAGGTTTTTAGCTGGTTGAAAGTCGAGGCTTGCATTTGTAGTAGTTCTTGTTATTGAAATTGAAGTTATTTATTTTGTTAGTTTAAATGTTTTAAATACTTTTTGGTTTAGTTAGTTTCTTGCTTTAGTTTTACTTTTGCGTAAAATTAAAACGAGTACCTAAGCATTTTTAACATTTCCGAACAGTTCTACTTTTACCTATCTATGGACACGACTAATAACTCTGACAATTGTTCTACAATTTACATGACCTAAATATAACCACAGCGGAAAATTTCATGTGAAATTTACTCTACATACGGACAGAAGCGGGTAAGTGAGTCAGTGAACTAAGCTAAGCTAATAGTCCGCGCGCGTTGAAGTCTTTTATATGGACGACGCGATAAACCACTACTACTGCATGTCTATAGAAAAACCTGAATGAAAACTTAATAGTTTTAATGTCACTGGCATTTAAAATGAGGATGAGTTCAAAGATGCGCCGCGAGACGATAAAACTCGATATAATATCGAAGACGTTGACGGAAGAAAGTTGTCGAGCGAGCCGAAAGCGTCGGAATTTTGGTCCACCACGTATCGAGACGCGCCCACCTGCGCGGCTGAACCAAAAGTATGTCAGCTGACTCCTCCGATCAATCCGTACTTTCACATCACCTTAAACTATAACCAACCTTGTGTTCGCCGCGGGGCGTGTAATGTAGTCCAAAAAAATGTACAAATCCTGTAAGTAAGCACTAAGGTTTGGGGTTAACGCACTGTGGTGGTCACTTCACTGCACTGATCACGAGGTTGTCATGTTGGCAGCCGATGCGGTCGGGCCGGCCGCCTGCTGAGCACTGAAGCGAGGGCTTTCTTTCGGTGCGCCCGCGACGGCAAGAACGAGAATACGGTGCCTTCACGCACACAGGTGTAGCGCGAGGTTGTGTGCGTGCGGGTAGATTGGGGCTGTGGCTGTTTGTACTACATACATATTTTGTTAATCTACATTATATTGCATATTAATTTTTATAATTTTTAGTAGAATATTTTGATTCAACATAGTTTAATGTAACATCAAGTTATACCTATGGTTTTATATAGTACAAACCATAGAAAAAGGAAATGATACTTATTCGAACCTTTAAGACTAAAACCCGATAATAGTCGATCAATTAATCAATAACAATAAATTAAAAAATGACAGATAAAATACAACGTAGGTAGTAGAAAGTCCAAAGTCTAGAATACTGCTAAAAAAGTAGTATAATCGATCATTGACCACGTAAAAACATGCATTGGCAAAAATCGCACGTGTCTAACATTGAATTACTACCTACCTGCTTCAAAGCAAGCAAAAAAATATGTTTCGTTTTCGTAAACAATATATAAAACAAGTGTCATCAATCACTAAATAGTAAACGCTGTTACATTTTAACTGTACTTATTATTTGAGATTACTATCCTATCCTACCTGTCCTGTGCTATAAAAAACTTGTCAATGATTCATTTAGCCACGCAGCCCCTCACTCACACACACACAGGTTACTGTTATCCGTACACTCCCGTATTCAACGTGTCACACATACACACTCCTCTTAAGGCAGGCAACGGCACAGTACACCAAACGGCACACCTTTGGAATATTTAAGCTGTATTTCCTGAAGTATTTTGAATTTTTCAAGAAGATTATGTATGTAAGGAGTGACTTGAATTTTCTTTGAGCGAGATTTTTTGGGGGAGACAGAGACAATAAAGAAGTATTAAATAAATTACTTTGGTTTCGTCTCAAATCTCTGTATAGATAAGATAACCTTATAAATCGACCGAATAAATACCGATACAAAACATAACTTACTGTCGTTTTAAAAATTTAAAACTCTGTATTCTTAATGTGAGCTGTGTAAGATGTTGTTCCTCATTTGACATTGGTCGAAATTCATAAAAATCACGACTTACCTACTTATAAGTCTATAACTGTCATTTTATATCATGATTAGCTAACAAAAAAAAGTTGCATATTGATCCGATGAAAGTAATTCATTTCACTTTTAAAATTCAACCTGAAATTGTAAAAAAAAAAAACGATAAGGTCACTAATGATCTTATCCGTGTTTTTTTTTTCACTGAAGTTCTGTACTTTTAGAAAACTCTATTATTTTTGAATATAGGGTTAAACTTCCTCGAGAATTGGCCGGAAGAAGCGAAAGATAGAGTCGTGGAGACAACGAGGGGGTCTTTGCCCAGAAGTGGGACACTAATGGCTTAATTAAATAAGATACCTAAGAAGATATGGGTTCTCAATCAATGAAATCTATAGGCCAGTTTTATTATTCATACCAATAATTTTGACAGGAATCTACGGTACCTGGAAGTCACTAATGAAATAGGAATTTATTTAGTCAAAGCAACAACAGCTTACAAGTACTTGTTGACATTTAAATAGTAAAGTTACGTTACTATGTAACCATTATCCAATGTAACATTACATCACAGATAGTTCATCTAACTGAGCAGAAGAATAGGTTGCTTGCACCCACTATACGGCTATTATAAAGGGTCCTTGAAAATCAAATGAGCTGAGAAATACAGACCAGAATAACTACTAATAATATACAGGGTAATTATTTTTATGCTTCCATTCTGGACAGGGAGCGATAAAAATATAGAATGTGCCAGCTGGCTCCCACGCATGCTGTAAAAACTAGCTAAGGAATTTCGAGGGTTGCATTTCAGTTTCGTTGGTCTGGTGACCCGGTGACGTCACAAGCTGCATTCCCGGGGAAAGTTTCACATTCCGGACCTAATTATACCCGGTATATGGTTTATGCTAAGTTATCATGTTGATTGTATTGTTGGGCCTATCTATCGGATCTTTTTACTGTGGGACTGATGAACCAGTATTTATGTCAGAACCTATATCTGTCTGTGATAAGTATGACTGTTTTCTGGTGACCCGGTGACGTCACTAACTACTTGCCCGGGGAAAGTTCCTCATTCCGGACCTAATTCCACTCGCTGCGCCCGCGCAGCCGCATTACGAGTACGTTGCCTGCTGCGCCCGCCCATGGTTTATGCTAAGTTATACCATGTTATTTTTATCAGGCACATCAGATCTTAATTCTTTACAGTTCCTTATGTATTCTCAGTTTTAAGTATTTTTTATTTTTAGCCACGATCTGATATAGCTTTAATTTGAAAAAATATTAAGTCGACCTGACCAAACCTTGAAACTGGAGTTCATCGGGCCCGGCCTTTCGTCGACTAACAAACTGCAAAATAAAACATAAAAAAACTATGACAAAAAACTTAAAATATTTACTTGGATTTTAATAACACTTAATAAGCCGGCAAAGGGCAAAAGCGAGGCTCATTATTTTTTTTTATAATTAACCGAGATGAGAGTGAAGAAACTCATAGAATTCAGAAAGTGGTCGTATGAATTTATGGTGCGTAACTCGCATACACCTTGTTGCTACTATAGCGGTGGAAATCTTTAAATATAACACTGATTAGATCCATTTCCCAAAGAATATCTGTTGTATGCATTCTCATACCCCTAGTAACTTCTAAGTGAAAATGAATAAGCATCTGCAACTCTTTGACCTAGTCTAGACTAGACTGTAGTTTGCATTTTCTGTGACTAGACCAAAATTATTGCAAATAAAAATGATACAAAATATACTTACATATTATCACGCCTGTATCCAATGGGGTAGGCAAAGCGTCAACGACCTAAACAAAGGTCGTTCCGCCACGTCTGGCAAGTTCTGAGGGTTGTTTATGATTATGATAGACCTGTAATAGGTATATTGCTATAGTGACTGCTGAATCTGAAATGAAGCCCTCGAGTTCCTTAGCTGGTTTTTACAGCATGCCTGGGAGGAGATGCAGCTGGCACATTCTATGTTTTTCTATCGCTCCCTGTCCGTCCAGAATGGAAGCATTAATTAGAAGATTTATTTTTTATATTTTTTATGGGATCCTTTAACGTTACTGAAACACCCCCTAAGCTACGGCACGCAATTAAATTAACACCCTGTATAAATGCACATCGATGCACAAGTATTGGAAAACCTCAGCTTATGATGTCATCGGGTCACCAGAACCTGCGAGTCATACTAACTGATATGAGCTTTTCTTATCAGCGTATAGAACTTCCTTAAAATATCAAACGTTTGTATGTTTAATCATAATAATATTATCAAGATTGTGACACAAAAAGATAAAACCGTAAAATAATTACATGCATCCGAAATGAGAAAGCCTTTCTTAGTAAGAATAGGCCTATTGTTATTCAAATGTTATTCAGTACCGGTTTATATTAATTTTATGACGTTTGATGTGGTCTATTATTTTTTTAAAAATTTTGTTGTATTTTCTGTGAAAGCCATTATGAATAATTGTATAAAAAGCCTTTGAGTCTTTGTTAGTTTAATAAGAAAGAACGCTGTCAAAACTCAAAGAAGACGATGCAATATTTCAGATAGGATAATAGTTATTTTACATAAAAATATTAATAAACTTTCTATGTCTTGGATGCAACGTTTTTGCAATAGAACTTTTACTCATTATGTTTTTAAATAAGTTAGTGAATACTTTAGCATAGCAAATTATATTCAATAAATTATTATATGAGATTAGTTAATTTGTTTATTGAGTGTTACGTAATTAGAAACCAGTTACATTTTGCAACTTCTAGTTTCTGAAGTTTAGTAATTGCATGTTGGTGTTTGGCGCACAGTGGTTAAGACAATTTAGAATTGTGGGTTTACATCTAAACACAGCTAGTAAACTAAAGTAGATACCTAGTATATTAAAAAAATGCACCTTTGATTGCCATGGTGAACTTGGAGATGTAATAGTATATTATGCAACGCGGGAATAAAGCAGTGTCTAACGTCACGGGCAGCATATTGAATCCTGAGCGGAATGAAGGATTCTAGGATTAATTCCCGAGTGCAGCGAGGGAATTAAATCTTTAATTCCTGAGCGAAGCGAGGGAATTATGGCAAGAATCCTAAATATAGCGAGGGATTCAAGTCTGCCCAAGGCGAAGACACATTTATTCCCGAGGAGCATACTATATTTTACACACCTACTGCACAGATTACTTAGACGGTGGCAGGCTTCTGTAAGATAATAAAGCTCAGAAATATACCTGATCATGTAATATTGAGAGATAAATAAAATATTGAAAACATACCAGAAGCAACAGATCCGAAAGTCAACTCACACTCACTGAACTACACTTCACGTTCACAATCCACTACCTACGTATTTTTCCAAAAAACGAATTGTTCATATTTAACATATTCAATATAAATAACAAAATACGATAAAATACTAATGTCTTTCTGAAGTCAAAATATTAATTTCACTCGACAATTTACGAAATGGAAGTCAAAATCAATGAAAGAAAAACTTTTGCAAAAACCGTAAAAACAAACAGCGTTATTTTTTTTTGTTTTTTTTTTTTTATTTATACAAAGCAAAGAGCACATACAGATTACTAGTCATACATCCTTTTTACACTCACCGGGAGGCGCAGAAGGCGAGTGTGGCAACAGTTTTAATACACACACAGCCATATTATTTTTTCTGAAAATTATTTTCTTAGTAGTTCACATGACATTCCAAATTCAAATCTCATAATAACCCTTGGGCTATTAAGGATTTCCATACAACTTTATATCCCTTGGGATTATTTTCTTGCTTTAAACGCAAGTTCCTTGATACATTATGTTGATATAATAATGCAGAGGTGTGTAAAAGTAATATGCCAATTGCTGGAGTTATCTAATAGCTTGTCCCTTATGGCATGAATTGAGGGTTCTCAATACTTCAATAATAAGTACCTATTTAAAAGATCTTTGAATTGAAATATTCTACATTATGCAAATGTATTAGTCTCTTGTATAATGTTATTTTTTAAATTATGTTTACATTTAACCGCAGGAAGACCCCTGCTGAGATTTTTCATAAGTTCACCGTTGATAATTCAAATTATTAACGAAATTATGGACGATAAAAATAATTGATACTTTATCATTAAAAAAAATATTTGTCGTCTGATTAAACTTCGAATGTACCTATACTCTAGACAGTAAATTATATATGTAAAAATAAAAGTACCTACTCATAGACAACTTTTTACTGATTGTGATAGTAGGCGCTAACTAACTCTACATTATGAGTAATTGTAACAGGAAAAGGTGAGTACAGAGTAAGTGTACGGAACCACGTAGCTATATATATAAGTGCGTATCGCTTTACGTAATTTTTTCCAGATTTGCTGAACCCAACAATTATGATGTGGCACCTTGCAAAACCCGTAACAATCGCCCATTTAAGTCTTAGTATCGTGGGAGCCACGTGGAAATTGGCTGTTTTTCCACTAGACCGCACGGCAACGGCATGATAACGATGCCGTCACGTTGCCGTGGCTCTGTTTTTCCACTAGGACTGTAATATCGTTGACGATAACGAATCTGCGCGCATGCTTCATACGAATACTATAAACACATGCAGTTTGGCAGGCCGGCGACGATACCTGTGGGAATCAATGCCGTGCCGTTGCCGTGTCATTGCTGTGCCGTTAAGTGGAAAAGCGTACCACACAATTTCATTGATTCCATACATTATCTCTTCCCCAGTACCGTCCACGATACCGTGCCGTTGCCGTTGCCGTGGACGTGCAGTCTAGCGGAAAAACGCCCACGGTTTGTGTATGGTATCCTACATTGTTTTACTTATGAATGTGAGTGGTAGTCATTTACTTCCTTACCGGAGACTATTGCAGTGTACAGATAGCAGAACAATTAGCTGGATCACCCTTTTACTATGATAAACTCTTAGCAGTGCTGGTACCTCAACTTGTTGCATTTAGATTCTGTAATAATGAGAAAATGACAAAGTTTTACTCGGGCAGGATTTTGGTATATTTCTACAAATACCTACTAATAGGGTAAAATATAGAAATGTGTTAATGTTTTTAGTTGCAAGTTGCAATCAAGTAAGAAATGCTGAGCAAATTGATAATATTAATGCTGACTGTACTTATTTATTTGTAACGCACTATAATGTCCATGTGATTATGAGAATATCCTTCAATTTGTGTTTGTATAAAATTCGTGAAATTAATGGCTCGATTTAGTTGTGAAATTGCATTTATTATACAGAGCGGTGGTAGGCTCCGCAAGGGTCCGTCCGCCTGGCTCGCGACGGAGTCCGGCGCCAAACAGCTTGCTGTGTTCCGTCGGAGCGTGAGAGTGCCAGTGTCCTAACGGAAATCTTCTGGGTGAGCTCACTCCATCGTCGACTCTGTCACTGTTATGCCTGGCCTCGACTGTGTGTAGAGCCACCGATTTCTAATTAAAAAAAACATTCTATATCGAAATGGCCTTGTCTCATATCGGAAGCCCAGATTAACTTTAGGTCGCAACTATCATAGCACCCGCCGCGCTCATAAGTAATCTGTGATCATAGTACTTATTAAACGTTTATATCAAACAGTTTTTGTCACTCAATTCTAAAACTTTTCAGCAACCGAGCACCAATTTCGTCACTCGGTTTTTATTGAAGTCAGTTAAAATAAAAAGTGTTGTTGCGTATGGATTGACATTGAGTGATCGTGATCATTAAATTAGTTCGGCTCACCTATGCTTGTATTTATAAAAGTCACTCAAATTTGATACTAGTTTTATGTAGAGTTTTAAGTCGCCTGTCTTACTCAGTCTAATTTTTAGTTCCTACTTAGGTACGCTATCACGACTCAGACTTCAGCCGAGTCGCTCCTAATTTATAAACATTATAATTCAAATTTAGAACGCGGGCGCGCACTCGGGATGTGTCGTTAGTCACGTATTAAGTTCGTATCAGCCATGTGTTTTGCGCCATTTATACAGGATGTTAAAATCAATTATACGGGGTGTATAGGGAAGTTATACAGAGTGTTAAAAATAATTATACGGGGTGTATGGGGAAGTTATACAGGGTGTTAAAATCAACTTTACTCTGTGTATGGGGAAGTTATACAGGGTGTCAAAATCAATTTTAACACCATGTATAACTTCTCTATACACCCTGTAAAGTTGATTTTAACACCCTGTATAACTTTCCCTTACACCCCGTAAAGCTGATTTTAACACCCTGTATAACTTTCCCATACGTCCCTTATAGTTGATTTTAACACCCTGTATAACTTCCCCAGTCAATCAAGTGATTCAGCCTACATTGTCCTAGCCAAACTAAGGAAAATCTGGTGAAAGCAGCCTTGACACTGGCTGATTTGCCAGTTGCAATAGCCAAATAAGTTAAAAGAAGAAGAAAAAGACTGACTCACGATTATGAACTCGATTTAGCTGATACGTACCTGATTTGAGTGCGGTTGCGTTTATAAATTAACAAGCTACTCAAGTTCTGAGTAAAAGTTTAATTATGACTTGCTTGATCGACTCCCGAGTGCGGTTCTGAGTCTCAACTATAATTGCGGCCCCTAGAGTGTGTTTAAGGTTATTGGTCTACTAACGGTGTTTGTCGATTTGGTACGGTGTGTTGTCCTTTGAATAAAATAGTTTTCTATGAAGAGAGCATGTTAGCACTAGCGACTAAAGGCTGCTTATACGGGGTGTACGGGACAGCGTACCAGAAATTGATAGGGGTTGCACAGTCAACGAAACTGATCAACTTTCACTAGGTTTTTTTTATCAGGAAATTTTCTTTTTGCTTTCCATACAAATTGTCTGATCAAGGAGGTAATTTTGTAAGGGAATGTCAATTTCTTTTTTCATTTCCCGAAAGAATTTCGTGGTGAAAGTTGATCAGTTTCGATGACTGAGCAACCCCTATCAGTTTCTGGTCCCTTACACTCCGTATAGCTTCCAGTAAGGATAATACAGACATATAATACTTAAAAGATACTACATACATACAAAGTAGAGACAGAAATGAGTCTAGACTATCTTTGTAAATCTACATTATGCATAAATATGAAATAAAGATTATGTTTTAGGAAAGTTCGCTAATTTCAATACATTAAGTTTCCAATATCAGGTGTCACATATTTTTTATTTAAAAGTTAGATCATCGTGAATTCTCATTGACATAAATTCTATTACCTACATAGCAAAACGGTACCTACTCTACCCATACATAGTTGTCGCCATCCCTCTTGTGCTATTCGAACTAAACTAGAACTGAAATATTTCACAGTTATCAGCTCGAAACTTTGTGTTGTTATTATAAAATCTGGTTTCCTGTCATTGTTCGTACCTGTCCTATAATTTGTGAGTTATTACGCGGTAAATTTTAAGCAAAACTAACTGATTTACGTTCGGTCGGAAGTAACTAGATAGGAGGTGGGAGTTGTAACAGGTAATTAACAGTTACTTTTGATACTGTTTTAATAGCAGATATTTGTATTATGTTCTTAGTATTTTATCCTGATTTTATATTATAAAATAACGCGCACAGTTTTTTCAGGAATTTTGTATTAGCTGTATTATAACCCCAGAGCAGATATTTATCATTAATGTCTAACATAACCCTTTTCCGATCACTGTACATTAGGATCATTTAGGCCATGAGACAATTTTGATCATTTCACATTAGGCCTATTGTAGGTACATTTTGGCATTGTCGTATTCTGTCAGGATCATTCAAGTCGCGAAAACATTATGACCACTTTGGATTGTACATTTTGACGACGGAGCATTTTAACCCAAAAACAATTAGACTTCTACTCATTCATGTTCCGGGGCGGACACTGGAACACGAATATGTTGAGTTGAAAAAAAATAACAGTAAAGTAAAAAGAAAATGTTTTGTGCCTAAAAACATGTTTGCCCTATCACTGCGATGTCAGCAGCTTAGGACAAAGAGGCGACATATAAAGTCACCAACAAGAACATCACTTCTATTCCGTTCCACAAACTACTCATAAAAAGTAGCAACTAGTACCGGTAACAGGTGTACTAACTGTTATCTAAGCAACAGGAGCAGTGAACTCGCTAAGTCACTAACAGGTGAGCGTACAGCTGCGAACGTGCTTCGCCTGCTGAGATGCTAATGCGAACTCCAGTGAAATATGGCACACAACAGCCGAGTTTGTCAAGCTATACGACAATTTTACTAAATTGCACGCTCGAGAAGGATAATAAGAAACGCAGTATGTCACTGGATGCTTAGCTTTTCGTGAGGCTAAAAACGGGAGAAAGTTTTAGGATTAGGTCACAACTCTAGTATCTAAGCTAAGGTATGGATTTGACAGGCCATTTTGTACTGATATGACATTTCTGGCACGAAGAATTCATCATATAGGTCCGTATTTATAATCAGCTCTCAAGAGTGACAGCGAGTTTGAGTTCGTATCAGAAACGTCATTCCAGTACAAAATCACCTGTCAAATCCATACTTAATATTGCTCTCACTCTTGAGATCGCTTTATAAATACGAGCCATAGGCTCCCTTAGACGTGTAGAAATATAAGGGTGATAAAAGAAGTAAAAGAATAAGAAAATATTTTTTGTCATTCATTTTAGAATACGGTTGTTAGAAGGTTGACTGGATGGACACATTTTACAGGCAGTGTGTGTGTTGCTACTTTAGAATATAATGGTCGACCTTTTACGGGCCCGGCGGGAAAAGGAAGCGGTGCTGCAAACTGAAAATTAAAAAAGATGAAACCCAAATGTGCGGTATATTTTTTATAGATTTTAATAAATTGTGTTAAAAGCTCTATTCATTATTTTATTTAACATTAATTCATTTTAATTAACTGACGAATTTTTTTTCAACTACCTACTCCGGGTAGGTAGTTAAAATTCCGTTCGTCATCATCACAAACTTCATACATCTGAAATAGGAAGAATTTTTCTCATCAATCCCTCAACAGATTTCTACATTCGAAAATAAAAGCCGCTGGAAGATTCTATAATGCTTTGTCGAAGCAGAAATCCTAAGAAAAAACACAAGATTTTAAAAACTAAAAAAAAAGGGTAAAACTTATGCAGTAAAGTTGTGTTTATCATGTAGAGTTTGCAACACTGAAACCGCCCTAATCTACCGACTCATTTGCCCTATGTCCCTAAAACGAGTAATTAGGATTTCCCCTGGGGCCGGCGTCGTCGTGAATAAGCGGAAATAAAAGTGAACTCTCCCTTTGTAGGTACGAGCCATCTTTCAGCACCAGACGTTTGTATCCTGTAGAGGAAACGGTAGTCCGTTTAAGTCAAGTTAGCTTATCTGTTGCGGAAATGTTGTAAAAGTACCTAATGGTATGATTTTATTTTATTTGACTGGTCCGATAGCCTTACTTACAGCTACAGCGAGCTACAGCAAGATTTTTTATTCACCAAAGGGCTTGTAACTGAACAACTTCCTCAATGAAAAATAATAGGTCGCAAAATGAAATATTATTTTTGCTTGTGTGGTGGCGGCAGTGCCTCAGAATAGCATCACGCTTCGCGCGTAAAATCTTTTAAAAAAGTCGAGTTTATTACATTTCAGTACATTATAATTGTTTCATGTTGTCGCAAAAGACTAGAAACAAACACATTTCTACTTAAAATACTAGTTTAGATTTAACAGAAACAAAATAGTCTAACAAATCGTATTGTATTTATTTTGAAAGCTTTTGCGGTTGGTATGTTATTTTTTAAAACCGAGTAGTTTTCACTGAAGCTTGTATTTGTCGTACTTTTATTTTGTCCAATATTTCCACTGGCTATCCAGGCTGTATATTTTATTTTATACAAACTATAAATTATTTACTGGGTAGATAACATAGTTATTTTTGTTGAACTAGACAGTTTCGTTTGTTTAGAATTTTAAACTTTTACTAAACTTTGCCTCAATAGTGCATGGAAATCCTAAGGTGCTTTTAAAAATTATAGATGGGTTCGCTCTGTTGTTGAGGAACTTCAAATAATTTTATGGTGATCTGCGTGGGGTCGGATTCCACTATGCACGAATTAGGCGGTCCCCTGCGGAACTCATCGTCGATCGAAATTTTGACAGCCATAAATCTAGCTGCATTTTTTCTTATTTTGAAAGTTACAAGACCAACTAAAATGAGTGGAGAAAATGTGTTTTCCAAAATCGGCACCACTGACGACGGACGTTTCTTCTTGCATTCGAATGTTTTGACTGGATCCTTGTATAATATTAAAATCCTTTCAGGGGCGCACTCCCTCAGGAGCCGCAAACAGTGGGTTTCATTTTGCCCGAAGACTTTACGACGCCTGGATCTACGTGGCTCCCGTATTATACGAGTTTTTGGGGGCTAGTGACTAAAGGAGAAAGACTGAATTCTACAAGTAGATTTTTCTGATCTCCAAAAGGAGAACCTATGGCTCATATCACTGGGACTCTGAGACAGTTAATGGCCAACTCGATTCAAAGAACACGACTTAACTAAATCTCAACTAAAATTATTGCTGCTCTATTCAATTCTCTCATGATAGAAAATTACAAGTATGGACGGATATTCCATTAGTTAAGTCGTCTTATATTTGCAACACCGAATTGCCCTCAGTGGGTGACATTAATTCTAATCAACATTCTTTCCCAAATTAAATTGCAGAACACGTAGTAGAAGCTTGACTCGCACTTGAACCTTTCCCGTCTCTACCTTAACCCAACCCAGCGATATAATTCCAAATTTGAGTGCCATTGCTCCCCCACTTTCAGGACCGAAACACCATCTTAAAATTTACCATTCGATGTACTAGGAATACATTAAAGGGTCGTAGACTTCCGAACATTTAGATCCGGCCTTAAGCGTCGGGTCCACTATATTAATATTAATGCCGGTAGTTTTTGAGAATAATAGATAGAGGGTGGATATAGGTGCCAAGGGAGCGGAGTTTTCTATAGAGAGTGTAATGTACCTATGTGTCGATTTACGGAATGAAAAATTGATGTGGTAGAAGTTTGAAAAATGTAAAGTGGTAAAGTTAGAACGATTTGTTTTAAGGAAATGTAACTTACATCAAGACCCTAGATTTTCCTTTCAATTTTATTATATGTCTCGGGATGAAAAGCGGCACGATCGATTTTAATAATTTATGGTTAAGTATTTTTACAAATTAATCCTTGAGAAAATAAGAAACTGAAGCCGCTCTTTTGAATTATTTACATAGGTACTATGGGGGTATGGAGGGCACGTGTTCTGTTCTGGTCAGAATCTTTGAAAAATATTTATTGTCATACAAACCCTTGTCAAATACTTATAAGTTACTTAGTTTAAAATTATAACAAAAGCGCTCTACAGATCAATCAACGTTACACGACAAAAATAGCAATAAAAATTAATTATTAAACGTTCCTTTTACATACTTAGGTATAATTTTAATACTGACAGATCTACCTAAAACTTTCCCATATTCTTCAATCTTCATTTACCTTTACCTACCTTTCCGTCAGTCGTTTGACCTCTGTAAACAATCCCAGTATTAATTCATTAATGAGGTGCTGACACAACCATGGTGAGGTGCCTCATTACATTACCCCATGGTTAGGTACTCTACAGCATTTATATCCCATGTGGGTTATGAAAAGGGATAATTGCAACCCGTCTGCAATATTTTCCCCCATCGTAGCGCCTGACGATTTTGCGTTATTTTTCCGGACAAATTGCGTTAGGAAGCTTTTGCTCTTGTTATTGCGACAGGCGTTCAAGATATAGGTATTTTTTTGGAAAGTCAATTTTGGTAATAAATACAAAGCTGTTCAATATATATTATGTATATGCCTTTATTCAGAAAATAATATTTTAAGTTTCTTTTAGTCCAGTGCTGGGTGCTGGGTAGATAAAAATAAACGAATCGTGAGTATTATGAATCATCAATTCTTGCATCTTAGCTAGAATTGAATGGAAAATGAAATATGGCAACAAGATTCCTAGAAATAGGTAAATCCCATGTACCTAATGTACGAAAGATATCCCAAATTTATACGTGTACGCAAGCATAATATTAATATTAAATACATACGTCACTTTTCTTTTCATTAAAAATATTTCGAATTTTTTTGCTATCTTAATATATTTCTTTATGCATGTCACTGACTCTCTCTATCACACCAACACCTAGAACACACGAATAAAAAATATTCCTTTGAAAACTGTCTCCAATCTCCAATATAAGTTGAGGTGGTCTATTTCCTCCTCGCCTGCCGTAGTCTTCAAAGTTCGGTGTCGGTATAATTTCGCGACCCGATGGTTTATAAATCTGCATTTAATCTCGGAAGTGCCTCTGGAACTTGATAGGGTGCAAAGATGAGAAGTATTTTTAAGAGATTAATCTTAGTAGCGGATTCCTTAAAGAATTTGAGTTTGAAGTTGGAATAAAATTGGAATGCTTGACAAGATAAGATAGGAGTCGCATGCCTGTTTTTGCATAGCCGCGACCCGAAAACGGGATCCCTCAATTCAATATTAAATTCAATATAATTAATTAAAGCTACGTTCGAAAGTAGGCTACTTTTCGAAAATTGAAAAAAAAAGAAAAATTAACACAGGAAAATGTATTGAAAACCCCCAGTAGAGTAGAATAAATAATCGAGAAAAAATACAAAGAAAATCACTACGTCCTGGTTTTGGGGTATTTCTGTTTTTTGTATTCTAGCTTTTCACTCTACTGCGGTTTCAACCACGATTTAAATACATTTTTGCGTGGGATAACATAAATACTTATTTTTTACAATATTTAAGACATTAACAATACCTATTATGTACCAACATTCATTCCTAATATGGGACAGTCGAGGCACGTCACCCTTAATTTGTTATTCCATTCGTTGTTCGCCTCGTACGATACAGATTAAAAAGCAAATTGCTTCGACATGCCCCATGAACTGAGATTGCATTTCCGCACGAATTTAAAAGTTAAATAATTTAGAAATGGTTTCTGCATTGTGCGGCGACTCTCTTGCAAAAAGGTAAAAGTGCTTGTTTTTTAAATGTTCTGTGGAAAAGCGTAATTTTTACATGTTATAACTAGGTTAGTTTCTACCTCTTTTGATCCTCTTTGCATCCCTTGCTTTGCCATATTATTTTCATCCTAATTATGTACCTAACTCTTTTTTTTCTATACTATAAAATTGTGAACCTGCTGAGTCACTATTCCACTATTCTATAGATTCCGAAGTCAAGATTTTTTTCTAAAGTATAACCCTATGTTTAAAATGTTACAGAAATACCATTATTATCTTGCAGATATAAAATATTTTTTTATTCCTAAGTCTTCCTTAATTTTCGCCTACCTAACAAGCATTTACGTAATAGACACTCCTCCCCAACCCTTCCATTTTATAACCAAAACAAGATATAAATCTCGTGGTATAAACCAAAATGCCAGGAAGTATTACCAGCAAAATGTTAGTCAACACCAACCTTAACGGCTAAAGGGTTGCCAGAGTTGAAGAACTAAACTGGCGGTATGAGGGCTGGTTTTTGCCTTTAGAAAATGCACACAATTTTTAGAGATAGTAAGTGACCTGGGTAGTCCACTACGAAAAATATAAAAGGACTTTATCAATTTTAATCGGACAACTAGTTCCCTGCCGATAACCTTTAAAAAGCCACATCCTATCGGGCTTTACGAAGCACCTGGCATCCCTTGCACTGAAAGGCTAATTTGCCTCAGAAAAAGCGCCCTATTTTTTTAGGACCTAGATGATAATGGTCCTAGGTAGTCAACTACGAAAAACAAAAAGGTCTTTGTTAATTTTTACGGAAAAACCAGTTCTCTGTGCACAACATTAAAAAAGCCACACCTTATTCGGCTTTACCAAACTCCTGGCATATCTTACATTACAGTCTGAGATTACAGCATTTGGCTTAGAAAATACGCCCTAATTTTCAGGTGATGACCCGCAGAATGGTAAGGTGGTCAACACGAAAAATCAAAAAGGACTTTGTTAATTTTTACCGGACGTTCTTGTGTACAACCTTAAAAAGGCCACACCTTATTCGGCTTTACCAAACGCCTGGCATCCCTTCCAGCATTTGCGTCAGAAAATGCGCGCTGTTTTTCCCGAGAGACCAAATAAGTTACCCCTAAGCCCCAGTTCCGCCGCTTCCTTATTTAATTTTGGACCCGTATTTAGTTATAACATAAAGGGTCTACGTGTAACAGAGTAATTAGTGAGTCATTATAGCGGGTGTAACAAAAACCTCGTGTGGGGTTGAGTAGAGATATTTAATCTGAAAGCACATTTTCAGTTTTATCCTCAGAGGTTTGGAGTTTTTATATGGGAACATTGTCAAATGGTAATAGTACTTATGTCTGACTGAGCCTACCTACTTGTAGAAGATTTTGCTACCTGCGTCATTCATCATTATCTTTGACAGGATTTCAAACATTTCCTAAATTAAAGGCGCTGAATCCGAAATTTCGCATAAGTTTAGGCAGTTATTCTCAGTAAATTTCACACATACTTATGTTTGAGGCTTTTGAGGGCATGGTCTACCAACCCAGGCATTGCACACCCAAATGTTAAGCTGGGGAATGGCTTGCTTATTTTAAAAAAAGTTGTGTGTATTCTTTTTAAGGCGAGGTATTTCAACAAACGCCGCATTTTCAAGATTGGAAAACGATAGGAAACTTAAAAATATTGAGATCTAAATTCTGAAAAAAATATATGTGTTAGTTAAGGATCTAGCACAGGTGCAATCGCTTTCAGTTACATGATATCATGAACTTAACTCGATAGAAAAAAATCCTAAAGACACCTCTGCTTTGAATTTAGTTTTTGTACCATGTCCAAACTATTACGAAATTACAATTTATTTTTACACTGACTAAAAGCCTAAACATATTTCTAGGTGCATTCGCTGAATTTTACTTGATTAAATGAAGTCCATATTTACCATGTTCCAATATGTACCAAAATCGCGAACGCGGTGGCTCGGCTAGCCCAATCAGTCGCGCCCTGGCGCTTACGGACGACGGACCTGTGACAGTTTTTCTCGCAAAATTTCTTGGACCAATTTTTAAGTTTTAGATAAACTAATTGTATGCTTGTTGTTCATTATGGCTAACAAGCGATGCAAGGTTAGACCAAAAAGTCAGCTAAAGACATAAGAAAAATGAGTCAGAAGAATGCGCTCCAAAGATTTGAGAAAAAGTAAATAAATATTTTATTTCTAATGTAATTTAGGACTTTTTATCATATTTAAATTTTTCGAAATTATAAAATATTTCTTTATTCATCAAATGAATACATAAATTAGAAATTAAATATAATATTTGTTAAAACTAAGCGAAATGTTCAACGATCATAGTGCCACAGTATAATCATATCAGTATATTTACCAGTGACAAGGGTGACATTTTGATATCTATATTATGAACACTTCGCCACTGCTGCCACCTGCATAGGTACTGCCTATCAGTGGCGAAGGGTGATATTTTGAAAGGAGGGTATCAGAAATTGACTTATGTATACCTGCTAGGGAAACTACTGAGATCGCTAAGAACAATCTTCTATTACTTATATTTTGTGTGTGTGTGTGTGTGTGTGTGTGTGTGTGTGTGTGTGTGTATATCTGTGTGTGTGTGTGTGTGTGTGTGTGTGTGTGTGTGTGTGTGTGTGTATGTATGTTTGAACAAGTGGAAGACTTTCAATGAAAACTTAAATCGATTCTATTATTTAATATTTGAAATCAAATAACGTTCTATTTCTTCTTCTTCTTCTGTCGTGTGGATTTCGAGTCAATCGATCCAATAACATTAACTATATAAAACCTCGGTGGATATCTTCTTCGGAGCTTCTTTGACTCCCTGGACTCTCCACGCAGCCTGCAGTTACAGGCCGGTCCCTTGGTCTGTTAGCCACCCTCCGCGGTCAAGCTCACCGGGTAAGACCCAATTCGGAGAGGCCCAGTGAGCGACCAGCAAACAGGTGGCTAGGCTAGTAGTTTTCTTTTAGGACTAAGTATCTTGCTCTTGGCAGGCCTCTGCTAGATTTTCCTCTAATCCTCTTTGCAGGATCTGAGGGTCCTCGTCTTTGGGGGCGTGCGTGGTAGGGAGTGATGATCCTGAGGATGATTTTCCTGCTCTGCCGAACATGTTCTTGGTTCCATGATTCGACGTTCTCCCACTCTAGATCGCGATGTATGACGTCGTTCCTCATGTATCTCGCAGCCTTTATCGCTGTTCTGAGGGTTGGGTTCTCTTGAGCTCTGATTGTCTTCTTTGGGGAGTTGCTGGTTAGGGCGTACAAGGCGGGTGCCGCGTACGTATGTCTTGTAAATGTTGAGCTTTGTCCTGGTGGGTAGTTTGCTGTCCAAGAGGGATCTTAATTTGGCTCTCGCTGCCCTGTCACATACTTCACGTGCTTAGCCATTGTGAGATTGCGGTCAATGATAACTCCTTCGTACTTGACCGAGCTTGTTCATTTTATACTTCGCCTTAAAGGCGTAGTGGCGGTGGTAGATCATATCGTCCGGTGATGAGGGCTTGCGTTTTTTCCACATTGGCTTTGAGTCTTTTTCCATTCAGGGAGTGCGTCAAGAGTTGGTTGCATCTTTTTGGCTGCGTGATTGGGTTTCTACGAGGCTGGTATGAATGCTGCGATCCGCAAAGTGCTAATTGGACGTCTCCCACTCAAGAGTTGTCAAGGGATGTCATCTGTATTTATGGAATAGATATAACACGTTAGAGACAAGCAACTTCCTTGGGCGACTCCCGCTTGGATGGGATATTTTGAGGATTTAGCCCCTTCGACTGCCACGTGGAAACGCCTGCTTCGTAGGAATAACTCGATGGTCTTGACGTTCTTCTGGGTGTTGGGGTCTTAGACAGTTTGTAGACGAGGCCTTCGTGCCACACCCTGTCGAAGGTCTTCTCCATGTCGATCATCATGGCCACCAAGTTCTTTCTTGTTCATGCGTACGGCCATGTCGTGGATGACTCTAGCAACTGTTTCCGCGCCAGAATCGATTAAAGTTCCATATCATGCAAGGATTTTCTGTATGGGGAGCTTTAATTGGCCCTGGCGCGGAAAGAGTTGCTCATAGCATAACACCACAATAGACCTATCTCTCCCTATAAGCAACGATTCACATGTCAGAGCCAATTAAAGCTCCCCATACAGAAAATCCTTGCATGATAAGGAACTTTAATCGATTCTGGCGCGGAAACAGTTGCTGGTAGGGGAAATGATACAACAACAATAATAAAACAACACATAATAAAAAATAATAGTATTGACAGCCCCCCACGAGCAACCGTTTCCACACCAGAGCCAAATCAAAATTCTTCATAAAAAAGATCCTTGTATATCAGGCATCTTGAAAAATGGTGGAATCAGAAAACGAACCAAACATATCGGATCAATACGTCAACTACCTCCCACCTGCAAAATTTCAGCCTAATCGGAGCATTTTTTTTTCGGGCGCCATTTTGTATCCGCCATCTTGGATTTTCATGACCACAGGAAGTTGCCCTTTATTGGCCTCTATAATATTTCTTCGAGCACTTTCTACCTATCTTTCATCGTTAAGGATATATTCGACTTTTTGTTTTGTATGGCGGCCATCTTGATTTTCACAATTTTTTTAACAGCACGTGCTTGTGCCCAGGGTGTGCTCCAAAGTTAGTTCGAGGACCCTCCCGCTATCTATGATATCTGGAAATTGGGGGGTTTTTTCAAGATGGCTGCGAATCCACATGGTCCTGGACCACCATTATTTTTGTTTTTTAAATAGAGTGACCCATAATTCGTAAGTATGCCAATTTAAAAAAACCGTTCGATTCCTGCGACAAAATTCAGAATGACTGGGTAATTATAATTATCCTACTACTAATTTTCGTATACTGTGTCGCCGGCCGGGGTCATGCGAGTTCACTGCCGGGCTGTGTGCGCGAAGTATGCCCCGCGCTGCTCGGACGCTGCAAAATACCTACTCTCGTGCGAACAGCAAGCCTTAAATGACTTTGTGCGATTTTGGCATATTTTTTAGCGTAAGCGGAGTAACACTTTTTCAATGGCGTTACGTACGATGTTTAAATATCTCGAATTTGAGTTGCTAATTTTACATAATAGTGGGATGAATGGGATGAAGCTTGATAATATTACCTGTGTCCCTGTTTCGTGATATCACTAAATATAGATAAACATTGTAAAATATTTCAAGATATCATTAAAATGTGGTAATTAAGTTAACTTAAGACTGTTAACTACACCATTGTCCCTTAACACCCTGTATAATGATCTAATTATCCCAAACAAATTAGTTTAATACGTATAATGCGCATGTCGTTAGTTATTCAAATCCCCGGGCCGACTGGAGGTGTGTGAAATAATTAACTTAATAAAATCACGGTTAAAATGACCTTGCGAAGTAGGCAGAGCGTCAACGGAATGTTGACTTAGTCAGTTTATAATTATCTGTATTCAATTTTATTTGTAGGCTACCACCATCGTCCTATTTCGGGACGAAATAAAATGCTGAAATATTCACTTGAATGTAATTTTATTATTAGACACTAATTTAAGGTTTACATTAATCACTGGATTAACACAAAGTACAAATTATAATTATAATGAGTTGTTCACAGTTCGAACATCCGGAATAGAATGAATATGAGCTAGGACCTATGGGTTTATACCTATACCAATAGCTGCACATGCCTTAACATGCATTTGCAAATCGCTGTTTCGCGAAACAGTCATAAAATAAGTTCTTGAAATTAAACCTTATAAAATATACGATAATATTATGTCAAATATTAATATTATTTAAACGATTTCCAAGAACAGATTTAGTTCAGAAGCGATTGCATAACACTATTGTATGAATAGGTAATTTCCAAGAAGGTCTTAAATGTTAATACCATAATATAATATAAAAAATAATAAGTATAAAAAAATACAGATTTTCTGTTTAGTATTACTCGTTTAATGAAATTAAGTTTCAACGTAAACTCTCCTTAGTCTAGAGAATTCCTGTGCAGGTGATTTGTCAGGGTTTTGTAGTATTAACACACAGGAATTATGAGGCGGCATAATGAGGGTAGCCAGTCTACCAGTCCTTTCCAACTTTACGGTATAATACCTTAATTTTATGTGCGGGAAGATCTCGTTCCGCACTTTATGGAAGGCAAGGGTTTTTCGAGAAAATTAAATGGGAGTTGTAATGTGCTGCTGAATTAAAAAGTATAGCAATGTTACTCTCCTGTTTTATTGCTCTTCAGTTTCCTGCAGGCGCTATAAAGTTAATGTTGATGACTGACTGTATTGTTGTTGAAACAATGAAGTGCCTGTTAAAAGGTTTTCCGTTAATTGGACGTTGAGTGATTTAGTGAGCGGAAGGGATTTGCATTAATGAGTTTATTTTATTTTTGTGGAAATGGTTATTTAAATTAAGAAGCGCGCTAATTGAAGGTTGATACAACATCGTTATTTTAAATACAAAATACGATGCTCGATCAGCATCCTATTTAAGATAGAAAACTATGTCCGAAGGCAGTGTGCCGATATTTTGCATAACTGCAGAGAAGAACTTGAAAAACCTGCAAAGTACATCGACACACCATATTTTTCAAGGAACATACTTTTGTAGAAGACATTGAAGGAAACAGAAACTCTATCTAAGTTCTAATCTAGACTAATATCTAATACTACTTAAGTATTATGTACTTTCATCTTATTATTTGAAGTATTTTCCAACTCAGTTCACCTCCACCCACACGTGCTCACCTTCACCTTAACTACCTAGAGTAGGTAAAAACCGTCGAACTTCTATTAGTTACATAACCACGCTAAAAGGAAACCATTGTACCCTATTTATTCCCCTGCCACCGCGAATTAGGGAGATGTTTCTGTAGAAGTTTGTTTTAAAGTCGTATTTTGTTTAGTGCAGTTGGGCATGTCTTCGCTGGGAGGATTTACAAGCCACCGAGAGGTTTATTGATGTTCCAGAATGTACTGCGAAGTGCTTCAAATGTACGGAGAAGTACAAAGTTTTATTATGCTGATGCTAGCTGGCTGATTTTTTTATGTCCACTGGACCGAATTAGTACCTGGGTTAGGTACTTACCTGCTTTGTTTATTTTTTATTAGCGATTGTTTTATAATGATTGTTGTCTTGGTATAAAAAAGCAAGTTTGTCCAAAAGAGATCGTATGCTTCGGTGCTAGATTCCGGTGGGAAACCTATTCTGGTCGCAGAGTTTTAAAAAATTAGTTTAATCATTTTAATATAAATGAATCACATATCTTTTATTTGAATTTTATGACACGAGAACTATCTACTTATATTATGACATGAGTTATTTGCATATAATTATAATAGTTACGTAAATAATAAAACAGAAAATATTTATGTACACGTTAACATTTATTTTCTCTTCAGTTTTTACAACAGAAATGTTTATCTACCCACAGCCATATTTTCTGTTACGGGTAAGTAAAGTAATATATTGGAAATTCATAATTATTATAAAAAGCAGTTCTTATTACTTTAGCATTTTCCATTTTATTTACATTGACCGTAACATGATTATTATACTATAAATTCGAAATTCTACTTTAAAATTTTAACTTTTGCAGTAAATAATTAAAACCTCATTATAAAAATATGCGTATACTAATAGTAATATTAAAATCTGAAGCAGTTCTTAACTTTTTAATATAAATTTATAGTAGAATATTTTAGCAAATTAGCCTCTAAATTTGAGCAAATTATAACTTTTGGCAAGATATATTGTAACGGCGTTTCAAATTAATAAATTATCATAAATCTAAATCAAATATATATAGTATAATATCACAATATAATGAGCACATTGTTTTTAATACTAAGCGTTACTACAAAAATATTGTTGACATCTTATTGTTAAACACTAGTATTTATAACAATTTTATTTTTACGTATGCCGTATTTTTTTAAGTACGTACCATAAATGTTATTTAATTAACTACCGAATCTTCTTGCCATCTCTGAAATTATTCGGTCTCTTTCTAATCAACTGTTTACTATGTCCTATCAAAGCTTCATAGAACGTATTCATTCTAAGTTGAGTCTCAAACTTCTCACAGTGCTCCATTAGAGTGGGATAGAGATATTTAAGTTCGGCGTGGTCTAATGTGGGAAAGAGATGGTGGAGTGCATGGTCTCCGAACCGGGTGAGGGACTTGAAGTGGTTTCCGGCGTATTCTATCCGTTCCACTATCGAGTCGAGCTGGTGAAGGCCCCAGTCGATGTGGCTCTCCCTGTAACAAGAAACAAGGCTTTTGAGGTTGTTTAAAATTGGGTAAGTGGTAATGGTATGAATTCCTGAGATAACTCCCATTGAACGATCAAGTCCGACTTTCCCAGGTAAGCCACCATCATCATCAAGGGACTTTCCGACATGCGACTTCATTCCTCCCAAAAAATTTACACATTTTGTGCCCTTCCTCTTTCGCGGTCCATATCTAGTTTCATCACGAGACTTCAGACAGTGAGAAAAAAGAACACATAAATAACAGGTAAAGTAGACACGCCCTTGGCCACTTTTTCCATTATGCTTTTAAAACATCACTACATTTCACATGCGGTTGTAGTATAAATGAACTCGAAAAAGAATTATACAAATTAAGTAACACAAATATTTTAGCGTTAAAACGTTCACTAATCTTCAAAATAGTTTTACCGTTAGACTAGAACAATTCGAAGTACATTGCGTGGGTGGTTAGTGTATTAACTGCTTTCGTGGTTTAGTGGTTTGAGCCATGGGCTCACGACCCGGAGGTCCCGGGTTCGATTCCCAGCGGGGGAGAATGACTTTGTATCTTTCTTACTAGTTTGGTTAGGACAATGCAGGCTGATCACCTGATTGTCCGAAAAGTACCTAAGATGATCCATGCTGTCGGATGTCCATGTAAATAGTCGGTCCTCCTCCAGATTTCTTTCTGGTCGTGTCAGTCAAACTGTCCCATCAAAATAAGAGATTGAAAGAATAGGGAATGCCCCTAGTGGGTTGCGCAAACACATGGGCACTAAAAAGTAGTCCCGTGCAGTTGGCGGATCTCTGGGAGATTAGTGTATTAATTGTAATATAATAAAACTCACCTTCTGCCTTTAGGCTTACTGGCTGCGCAATGTAGGTCAAATTTAGAGTGTAATCTGTGAATTGTAGTCTTATGGAGCTTCAGAAGGTGAGTTTCAACTAAACGGATGCCAAGGGACTACTTAAGAACTTGGAGCTACTAACCAGACACTGCAACCGTGTGTAGAATTAGAATATGCATCAAGTTGAGAGCTAAGTAAGTTACGGTTATGAACGTCTTTTAGAAGGTAAATAATTACGTGTAGCGTTGCACTGAGGTGCAATTTGGAAGTTGATGAAAATCTTGCGAGTCTTGTCATGCGTTTAGTTGTATCATAAAACGATCTCAAGATTGAGAGCAATATTAAGTACGGATTTGACATGTTGTTTTGTACTGAAATGACATTTCTGATACGAACTCAAACTCGTTGTCACTCTTGAGATATGATTATAAATACGGGCCTAAGTTAAAACTTTCTTTGAACTCAAATAAATGTCATAAAAGTAATTTGATAATTAGGTTTACTAATCATATTTCTTACTTTCAGCTTGCATTCACTAGCTTAGCTATGTGTAATTATCAGTAAGGAAGTTGTATGCAACATGCTACTTTACCTCCTTAAAATGCTAAAATGTGACTTCAGTCTTATTATGAAATACAAAACCTAAAAAGCCATCGCCACAAAAGGTAACCTTGATAGTGCCCTCTTAGCCTGCATTATTTTTTTCAAAAAATATATCTGTCATCAGGTTAGATACCTAAATTTCATTACTGAGTCACCTTGCTGTGATTGTGGAGACTCAGTGCAGACCATCCAGCACATCGTGGAGGACTGCCCCACTCGAAAGTTTAGCATTTTAAGGAGGTAAAGTAGCATGTTGCATACAACTTCCTTACTGATAATTACACATAGCTAAGCTAGTGAATGCAAGCTGAAAGTAAGAAATATGATTAGTAAACCTAATTATCAAATTACTTTTATGACATTTATTTTGAGTTCAAAGAAAGTTTTAACTTAGGCCCGTATTTATAATCATATCTCAAGAGTGACAACGAGTTTGAGTTCGTATCAGAAATGTCATTTCAGTACAAAACAACATGTCAAATCCGTACTTAATATTGCTCTCAATCTTGAGATCGTTTTATGATACAACTAAACGCATGACAAGACTCGCAAGATTTTCATCAACTTCCAAATTGCACCTCAGTGCAACGCTACACGTAATTATTTACCTTCTAAAAGACGTTCATAACCGTAACTTACTTAGCTCTCAACTTGATGCATATTCTAATTCTACACACGGTTGCAGTGTCTGGTTAGTAGCTCCAAGTTCTTAAGTAGTCCCTTGGCATCCGTTTAGTTGAAACTCACCTTCTGAAGCTCCATAAGACTACAATTCACAGATTACACTCTAAAATTTGACCTACATTGCGCAGCCAGTAAGCCTAAAGGCAGAAGGTGAGTTTTATTATATTACAATTAATACACTAATCTCCCAGAGATCCGCCAACTGCACGGGACTACTTTTTAGTGCCCATGTGTTTGCGCAACCCACTAGGGGCATTCCCTATTCTATCCGTTCCACTATCGAGTCGAGCTGGTGAAGGCCCCAGTCGATGTGGCTCTCCCTGTAACAAGAAACAAGGCTTTTGAGGTTGTTTAAAATTGGGTAAGTGGTAATGGTATGAATTCCTGAGATAACTCCCATTGAACGATCAAGTCCGACTTTCCCAGGTAAGCCACCATCATCATCAAGGGACTTTCCGACATGCGACTTCATTCCTCCCAAAAAAATTTACACATTTTGTGCCCTTCCTCTTTCGCGGTCCATATCTAGTTTCATCACGAGACTTCAGACAGTGAGAAAAAAGAACACATAAAATAACAGGTAAAGTAGACACGCCCTTGGCCACTTTTTCCATTATGCTTTTAAAAACATCACATTCTTCTGTTTCATTTGCGAAAATGAGGACTTAAATTTATGCAGTGTAATTATAATTGCCAGCAGAGGTGCACTTAGACGTTACCGAGCAGAGGTCAGACTCGTTTCATAAAGTTTCTAGAACAATTCGAAGTACATTGCGTGGGTGGTTAGTGTATTAACTGCTTTCGTGGTTTAGTGGTTTGAGCCATGGGCTCACGACCCGGAGGTCCCGGGGTTCGATTCCCAGCGGGGGAGAATGACTTTTGTATCTTTCTTACTAGTTTGGTTAAGGACAATGCAGGCTGATCACCTGATTGTCCGAAAAGTACCTAAGATGATCCATGCTGTCGGATGTCCATGTAAATAGTCGGTCCTCCTCCAGATTTCTTTTCTGGTCGTGTCAGTCAAACTGTCCCATCAAAATAAGAGATTGAAAGAATAGGGAATGCCCCTAGTGGGTTGCGCAAACACATGGGCACTAAAAAGTAGTCCCGTGCAGTTGGCGGATCTCTGGGAGATTAGTGTATTAATTGTAATATAATAAAACTCACCTTCTGCCTTTAGGCTTACTGGCTTGCGCAATGTAGGTCAAATTTAGAGTGTAATCTGTGAATTGTAGTCTTATGGAGCTTCAGAAGGTGAGTTTCAACTAAACGGATGCCAAGGGACTACTTAAGAACTTGGAGCTACTAACCAGACACTGCAACCGTGTGTAGAATTAGAATATGCATCAAGTAGAGAGCTAAGTAAGTTACGGTTATGAACGTCTTTTAGAAGGTAAATAATTACGTGTAGCGTTGCACTGAGGTGCAATTTGGAAGTTGATGAAAATCTTGCGAGTCTATGTCATGCGTTTAGTTGTATCATAAAACGATCTCAAGATTGAGAGCAATATTAAGTACGGATATTGACATGTTGTTTTCTGTACTGAAATGACATTTCTGATACGAACTCAAACTCGTTGTCACTCTTGAGATATGATTATAAATACGGGCCTAAGTTAAAAACTTTCTTTGAACTCAAATAATTGTCATAAAAGTATTAGATATTGGTATCATTCTAGGTTTACTATATCATTCTTGCATTCACTTCTATATTCACCCGTTATCTAGCTTAGCTATGTGTAATATAATCAGTAAGGAAGTTGTATGCAACATGCTACTTTTACCTCCTTAAAATGCTAAAAATGGTGGACTTCGATGTATCTCTGATATATTTGAAATACAAAACCTAGAAAAAGCCCATCGCCACAAAAGTATCCTTGATAGTGCC